>APFE030800269.1:0-14372 GCA_000404065.3 Pinus taeda
AAGAATATTGCAGATGCATTGACAAAATCTATGAGCTCTGAGAAGTTCTCTTGGTGTAGAGAAACAATGGGTGTTTCAAGGCTGGATAAATGACTAATATCTCCTATGGCCCCCTGTGGAAAGAAAACAACAAGTGGGATAATGTTGGGTTGTGTTATATTCTTTCCACGACTAGCCTACATAGTTTATGGGGGGGGTTAGAGGGGAGGAGGAGCCCCACCTTCATTGCGTCGACTGCACAGCGTCGGGGGGGGGGGAACCCACACTGTACCTTGGGTTTGAAGGGGGTATTTTTCCCCCCTCTATGGGGTCTGGGGTAGCGCCCTGAGGAAATGTTTTTTGGACCCTATATTAGGTTAGGTGAACCTACCTATGGTTTTGTGCATGGTTTTGGCACATGGTTTTGGACGCGATGGTTTAGGCACATGGTTTTGGACGCGATGGTTTTCGGTCCATGGTATTGGATCCTTTGGTATGTATAAATATGTATTATAACATTGAAAGGAACATAATGAAAAATCATGCTAGTAGTCCCGGTTTTTGGATCCAAGGGAAAATCTTTGTGTATATGTGTTTTATGTGTTATGCTCTCACATTGTTTATTTTCTATGTTTTAGAATTCGTATGCAGGTAAATTTTTGTACGAGGTTGAAACCTACAAGATTAAGCAGGGAAAAGCAGGATCAAGCAGCTACAACAGGCTTCATTGTAGGTATCGACTTGCATTTGTATTTTCCTTTCTAGATTTGTCATGCATGGGATTGTATGTTTTTTTATTCTACCATGGCATGGGTTTTTCCACGTGTGATAGTATTTTCAGCCTAGCCTTGCCATTTCCTAATTGATTTGATGAGATGGGTTATCTTATTTGTTTTATTTGGGATGGATCTCCGAATTGACAAACACATGGTGTAGTGGTCCTTGAACTGGACTGAGGATGCATGAATCCACTGGACTAGTAACCCCTGAACTAGACTTTGGGTTGTGGTAAAGCTGGATTATGTGCCTCGATGGGCCTAAGAATCCTTTGTAGTGAATGGCGGGATATATGGTAAAACCAAGATGTGGATTTTCTCTCTTTTGAGCCTAGTGATTCTAGGATGGAATGCACAGTAAGTCCTAGAGAGTATGTCTCGATGTACGGCCTAATGATCCCTGGATCAGACTACAGATGCATCGTAAAGCCTAAGAGACTAGGAAGCACTCAAATTCCTCACGATCTAGGCATAACACTATAGTGGCATCCAAATTGATTGGTATTTTTGATGTGTTATATGAGTCCCACATTCATGCTTGGAATGTGGCATGGGGGTGATTGGCTGAAGAGAGACTTGGCTAAGCCAATCTATGGTTGGGTGCAATGTGGTAGTCATATCTCCAATTGGTTCATTGCATTGATTAATAAGAAGTTTATTCCATTGATTTTCATGTGTAAATTTACTTGTGTATATATGGATTTTGATGGTTGATATGTTTATTGTATTTCTATTTCTATTATCTCGGTTATATGCACATTTTGTGACAGCAGCTATGTTTGGCTCTCAACATGTTTTTACTTGTATTTGAATGGATAATGTATCTATGACCTAGTACATGATAAGGTAGCAAATGACATGAGGAAAAAATGGTTCATAGTGATTCTCATATGAGTATGAGATCCCTACAATTAATTCTACTATTTAAACCTATAGGTTACATGTTGATGACATGTTTGAAGAAATGCATGTCTTGGCTAGTAGGGTTCTGGTTAAGGTCTTGATCAACTATTTACTTTTATAGCATTGTTTCCCTGTACTTTACTTGATTCTAAGCTTTCATTCCCTTCTGGGCAGTGCCCTGGGATCGGGGCCTGAATAAGTGGCTTAAATCCTGGGATCGCTGGCACAGAACTAGAAACTTTGGTCCACAGCCACTGGTAGTCAGGCCTATGAGAGAAACTTTAGGTTTTTGGTCACTCCCTTGCCCAGAGCATGAGAGTGACTATGGCCTAGGAGATCCATAACAATAGTAGGAGATAGGGACAAGCTATCTGAGTGGCTTACTTGTCTCCTAAGGGTTCTGTTGATGATGTTAGATGACTGGGTGTGATGTTCCATCGATTACATTTCCTTAAGGTTAACTAGGAGTTTGAATATGATCAAAAGAGCCTCTCATCTCATGCTTACCACGGTTGGCATGGTTACTTAGGTGAATGTGAGAGGAGGGTGTTACAACTGCACTCTAGATACAAATTCCTTGAAATGAGTCTTGTTACAAGGAGTCATAGAAGAACTAATGGAGACCCTCAACATGCTGGCTAATGGATATATTTTTCAACTCAATTATGAAGACATTAAGGCAACATTTAGAAATCATTCTAGAGCTACTAGGAAAAGAGGTAGAACAAAAAAGGGTTTGGTAAGTCCCCCTTCCATCACCACAATTACGAAGAATGAGGTAATAGGTATGCTATAGGATTTAAAAACCAATATCTTACACACTTTTTCTATGTATATGTATACACTATAGATTAAGAAAAAAAAGAAGCTGAAAGGGCATTAGCTATATTTTTCCCTAAATGCACCAAAATACATTCTAGGAATGAGTCCCCCGTACATTACATAGAGATATGCTCTATGTGTGAAGAAAACCACACAATTGACAAATGTCCATCTTTTCTAGGTTTGAAATCCATGTACCAAGGAGTAGAAGGGAGCATGGAGCATCTCTGCTTTATCAATCAAAAGAGGCTACAAAGTCCTAGACAATATTAGCAAGGTATGAACCATGTATTAACTACCCCTCCTCCTTCAATACAAATTATAGTGCACATTTTCAACCTTGGTATCCACCTAGAACTTCACCCCAGTCTATGTTTACTCCATGGCCTTATCCTCGCCAAAATGGCATTCCTCATTTTCAGCCATATCAAAACCAACCTCCTTAATGGGGTAATCCGTCTTCAAGATGGAGGTCTCAGGTAGCCCAGCCAACTACCTTAGTGCCTCATGCTCCTCAACCATAATTACCTGAAAACAATCCTCCAAAAGAACCTCATATGCCTACTCAAATGAACCTGAATCATAACAATAAGAAGGTTCAACCAGTCTACAATGGCGAAACCTCTTATCTAAATTATGTTGTACAGATTCAAGAGATCAACCTTAGGTTTAAGAAGGTCCTTCCATATTCTCACTCACCTTATCAAACATATATATAGAAGAATAAAGGAAATATCCTACACCTGAAGTCAACAAACCTCCCTATCCTGAAAGGTTGGTGACTAAAAAAGTACATGCCCCAGAAGAAGCTGATCTTCCAAGTGAATGGAGAATTCATGTGTTAAGATTCCCCACCTACATGCCATCAAGGATGTTCCTATATATAAAAAATTCGTCAAAGAGGAATTTATTAGAAGGTCAAGAAGGGGGAAAAGAGATTCCCCTACTATCAATTTCATAGGGAAGCTAGATGATCTTATGCTTGGGAAGGTCATCATTCCAAATTATTTAGATCATAGAAGCCCAATAATAGATGTTCACATCAAGGATATTATAGTTAACACTTTCATTGACTTGGGAGCTGCCATAAATGTCATGAACAAGGAAAATATGCTTAGTATTAATCTCCAAGGATCCCTAAGGAAGACCCACACAATGCTACAACTTGTTGATAGATCCATGGTAGCAACTGAAGGCAACATTGAAAATGTCATGGCCTCCATCACTTCTTTGGAATATTCCATAGATTTATTTTTTATTTAGTGCAATACAAAGTTTAATTTATGCCCTCTTATCTTACGAAGACCTTGGTTTTCCACTGGTGATGCTTTCATCAACTATAGGGATGGAAATATGACTATCACAAATGGGTAGTCTAAAAAACAACTTGTATTATATCTCCTTGGTCAACCTTTCACTGAGGATGCTTTTCCTATTTGTGTAGAAGAAGAAGAAGAAGAAGAAGAAGAAGAAGAAGAAGAAGACATTTATATATCATCATTGTGACTCTATATATCCATTAGAAACCCCCATCTGCAACAAACAATTAGATGGAGATAATCTTATTGATAATTTTTTGCAAAATAAATATCCTCCCATCATGAATATTGATGGCTTTGTTACACAAAAATATCGTCACCATGACTATTTGCAGTCAGTATGGGTCTATCATCACTTATACTATCCTCCTAAGCAAGTCTCAGACCTCAGCTCTTCATGTCAAGCTTTGCAAATGAGAGAAAGACATTAAAAATCAATAAACCTCTGGTTCCGCACTTTCTCTCACTTTTGCCTGCGGGCTCGCACTCTTTGTTCATATTACCTGCGTATTTGCATGCTCTGTCTATAAAAAGGTGGGTGCGTACCCCTGTAAAATTCAAAAAGGTGGAAGTTTATTCTAAAAAACTCACTTTGGGTTAATTCTAGATGATTCTAGAAGGAATTTTGATGTGGATTGTTCGCTCCAAGGTGGTTCATGCATCCCAAAAGAGAAGGAGCTAATCCCTTGATAGGAGGAGCTATCCTTTTGAAGGAGGGCTTTATCCCTTTGAAGGAGGACCTAGTAACTTCCCTCCATTGCACTATAAATTAAGGCATTGGGTTAGTTGCTGGGGAGGTTAGAAGCTGAACCTTTTTTTAGGGTAAATGCTGGTGGAATTGGGACTTCCTAGTTAAGCTCAAGAGGAGATATCACATACCTTTTGACTTCATTGGGAAGTGAGTGAAGCTTGTCAAAGTAGAGGAGACTTCTTGTCGGACCCTATGAGGAGCTTGTACAGCATCAAGGCATAGGTTGTAAAGATATTCTTTGATTTGAATTAATACAATCAGATTCATTTTTCTCAACAAATTGTCTTATGTGGTTTGTTTCATAATCTCCTTGATCATTATGATGGATATGATTTATGATATTAGCTTTTCAGGTGCTATTTAATTTTTTTTCTTGTTTGTGTTTGCAGACTTGCTACAAGGGAGCTCATTTAGAGCAAAGGAGCGAGGCTTCCTCAAACTTGCATTGGACCCAAGGTAGGCCTAAAACACTTGTTTGCCTTTGTTTTTAATTGCATATTTAGAGAAAGATAGTTTTTGATTGGCTTGCTTGTCACTAGATATCTTTAGATACTAGGGAGGTCGATCTTGTCCGCAACCTCGACTCATTCCATGTGACAAAATGGCGACTCTACTAGGGACTTGAATGTTTTCCTTGTTTTGGCTTTGACCTGAGAAACTTGTTTTTGGGTTTCTATTTTTGGCTTGTTGTGTGTGGAATTGGGTGGATTTAGTAGATCTAGGATTAGTTTTGGTTTTCATAACTTTAGGAGAAGCCCGCATCATGTGCTTGTAACACAGTGCATACTTATACACATGTTTTCTTTTCACACAGAGCGTGCATGCACCTGTGTGAATTGTGGGCCTGCGGACCCTGCTAAAATTTTGAAAAACTTAAATTTTGCTCTTTCAATTAGTTTAGTATTTTTTTAGATGTTGTTATTCCCTACCTAGACCTGCATGTGACTTGTTAAGAACTTTCCTTGGTTTAATTCCATTGGTGTTAGGGTTTTAGGTGAAATTCCTAGAAGTTTTGGTTGCCGGTCTTGATTTTCATTTTGGTCGTGTAGTAGCTCAGAGATTAGAAGCTGTAGAAGCCTCAGATCACCTTGGTTTTTACTGGCCTTCTTATGAGTCTGACCATTTGCAAAATCTACCTTTGTTGAGGAATCCATCTTGTGTTTTCTCTTTGCGAAACTTCGAAAAAGCTTGTGTTAAAAGTTTGGATTTCATTTTTACAAAAGAAAACAAAAAATTGCTTGTTTTTTGACTTATTTGTGATTCTGGACAAGTTAGTCCTTGGTTCACTTATCGCCAAGTAAACCATCCTTGAAAAAGACATCTTGTAAGCTTTTACTTCAAATAGTTTTTTATAGTTTGTAGATCTCAAGATTTTCTTTATTCATAGTTTTGAGTGTTTTTATAAAAACAAAAAAATCTCTTTTGGAAAAAGTTTTTTTTGTAGTCTTTGAACGTTTGAAAGAAAAGGGAAATTTTTGTGAAAATAACTAGTTGTCTCTTTTTGAGTGCATTGGAACAAAAAATCTTCTTTTAATTTGTTTGTTAAGAAAGATTTGTGTTTACAAGCATTTTCATTCTCAAACTCTTTCCTAGCTAGAAGTTCATTGAAGAGAAAAGATTGTTTAATCATCTTAAGTGCATTTTTTAGTGATTTCGAGTCGAGTCTTTACACCACGAGTTTCATCTCCACACCTCTTGACTTAATCAAAAACCAATAAAAATAACGCTTAAAGTAAAATCAATCTAGTAATCTTTTTATTTCTAGGGCTCTATTACACCAACATAGCTTAGGCTAGTGTCTTGGAGTTAGGGAGTAATTAACTCTCCAAGACAGTAAAACAAACAAGTAGTTGTATCTTGTGGTAGGAGAGAAATCCAATTGTTGCATCTATGCTCTGGGAAAGCTCCTCTTAAAGGAGAAGCACGAGATCGTGTCCGAACCAGTGTGGGAATCAATGCTTCCTCATTGGGAATGACGCCAGATATTCTCGTATTAAAAATGGTAAACCTCGGATTAACCATTGTCGAGGAGCCTGGGGTCACTTATTGGTAAACCTTGGATTATGTCAAGGAGCCTTCAAGGGGATTGAGCTTGCTACTCTGCCTTTGCATGCGTATCGGATCGTAGACTGTTCCCCCAGGTATATTTTTTCCGTTGGTAACCATAGTGACCATATTCTATAGGATTCTTCCTAAGGTGACGGTGGTGGAAAGATCCCACTGTACCTAGAGCACACGTCGGCTAGACTCACTTGGATTTTTTGGGGGGTTCTCTTTACTTGAGACGGTTTAGTGGAGAAACTTGTGCCAGTCTATTCATTAAGCAGGTTGCTGGGGTAACTGTTCCAACCACTTTTTCTGCATTGAACTCTGCGACGTTGGATTTCATCACCAACTAGTGTTTTCAGTACGGAAACTTAATGTTTGTGTGTGGTTTGATCTCCTACATTCTTTAGGTGTGTGATTCAATTTGTTTGGTTATTTAAAGGCTTTAGGTGGTTTTCATTGAGATTTTACTTTGTTTTTGTGTGAAGTAGTTAATTTTTTTTAACCATGGCTGAATTACCAAGGAAGTCCGGTAGACTTCGGGGCTAACCTCCTGAGTTTCCACCGAGCCAGCCTGAAGGGCTACGAGCCCTGGTAACTCCTAGAGATAGTAGAGTTGGGTCACCTAAAGAAGGAGAGTCTTCTTTGGTGGTACATCCTGATTTTCAAGCTTTAGTAGCAGATTATAGTGCATAGTCTGTGTCTATTTCTGAAGTTACTGGTAGTGCTTCATCTACTAGTGATATAGGTGAAGAACCTAAAATATCTGAACCTGAATCTGACATTGCTCCTACTCCAACATTAGGGTTTGCCTCTCCAGCTTCTAGTGGTCCTAGTTCACCTAGGGTAGAAAGAACAATTACCCAAAATCTTCCTTCTAGACTAAAAGCTATTGAAGAACTTTCTATTCTGGAAAAAGAAGAAGGCATCCCTATCCCTGCAAATCAACCTGTTATAGAGCTTAGTGAGCGTGAATCAATATTTTACAGTCCACCTAGGAGTAACGCTTGGTATCTTTCATTCACTAATTTTTTGGAAAACCTGGGACTAGGTTTTTCACCACCTCGTATTTCTTACCACCCAACTGCTAGAGGTTACTATCCTCCGTTAAATATGTCGAGATAGTCATCCATGTTTTATCAATCTTCGGAAGCCTTTTTGTACGGTGGTCCTTCTCCTCCCGCTGGGTATTAGTCATTTTCTGGTACTTTTTCGGGAGCATCTCCTCAACCTATTGAACAAGGGTTATTAATTGGAAATAATGGTACTAAGTCGTTGAGTGTAGAAGATATTCTCACGATGTCGGGTACTATTCCCAACCCTCAACCTCAAGGTGGCCAGTCACCGCCTGGGAGCAGCCTCAAAATCCTCAAGTATCACCTGGGGGGCAACCTCAAGGTACCCAGTTTGTGCCTGGGGGGAAACCTCAAGGACAATACATACCTACGGGACAGTACATTCCTCAAGGTCAACCCCAGACTCAATATGTACCTCAAGGTCAACCCCAGTATCAATATGTACCTCAAGGTCAACCCCAGTATCAGTACGTGCCTCAGGGTTATCAACCCCAAGATCAGTACCTAACCCAAGGTTACCAACCACCTTCCGGTGAATCATATGTTGAAGGATCTGGAAATGTACTGTTGAATTATCAACCCTACCCTCAACCCGGTTATGGTCTTTAATACTCTCAACCTGTTATGGGTCCGTACCCTAGAATGAATGTAGTGCGGAATCTATCTCAATCCCAACAGGTCTTGCAACCAAATGTGTAGTTGTCATCCCAAATTGGACAACCCTTGGTTTCTGGCTCACCCCAGTAACTTGTACAGTCTACTGTTCAAACTTCTGCACCTTCTGTAGTTTCTCAGTCTGGGCCTAGTACACCTCGTACTCCACCTCAAATGTCTACTGCAACTACTGCAACATCTGTTTCATCTACCCCACCTACTTTTAGAGTATCGACAGCTTTAGTTTCTACTGTCCCTGTATCTACTCCTCAGACATCTTTACCTCAGTTTGGACCCATGGTCCACACTTCGGTTCAGATGCCTGTAGGACAACCAGGTTTAAGTACGGTTGTCACCAGTCAACCTCAATTTACTCAACAACCATACCAAGGAGAGTACCAATTTGGTCCTACTGTGAAGCAACCAGTCTATCAGTATCAACCGTACCCTGGGTATACATATCAACAACCTCAACAACCCCAGTACGGTCTGGTTAATCCTAGTTTTCCGGGAGGATATAATATCCCAAATGCAATTCCAATTCCTAGTTATCATGGATATCCTCCTCCTAGGGCTGGTCTGACGACCCAAAGTTTTAGGGACCCTAATCGTTAGTTACCGTTTATCGCAACTTTGGACTTACTTGATTTGTCACGCCTTACGAATGATCCAATTAACTATCTTCCGTTTTGACCGCCAATGCCAAATAAGTTTCCTAGTGATATTCCTAAGTTTGAAGGTAAGCCAGGAGAGGACCCATCGAACAATGTGATGACTTATCACCTCTGGTGTGCATCTAATTCCATTTCAAATGATTCAATCCATTTAAGACTTTTCCAGTGCACTCTAATTGGTCTCGCGGCCAAGTGGTACATTGAGTTACCACGAGCCACTTTTTATAACTTTAGTCAGTTAGCTACTTCGTTTTTAACTCATTTTCAGTTGCCAATTAGATATGACAATGGCACGGAATTATTAACTTTGTTAAAGTAGTTAACTTCCACTTACATTTTAGATCACATTCACAAATGGAGGCGTCGACGGCGTTTAGTGAAAATTTTTATCCCAGATCAGATCTTAGCTGAATGGTTTGTAAAATCTTTACTACCCGAGAATGCTCAGGATGTGGCTAAGGCCAGAGTCATTAATGAGGAGCAAGTAATTGCTCAAGCATAGTACCTTGACTTAGTTTATACTCAATTAGGTACGTTACATGAGAAATCCCCGATCTTCCCAAGCAAAATCAAATTGTTGTAGCTCCTTCAAGGTCTCATGCTGCTGATGGTATGATTGGTACGGTTAATACCAAAAGTAAGAAGAAGTCTTCCAATAATTCTTCTCCTATAATAACCTTGCGAGATTCCCCGACAGGAGATTCTTCCGCAGAACTTTCTACCAATATTCATGTTGTAGAGTCATCTACAGCTAAATAAAAAACCAGTGGTAAGGAGAAAGGGAAGAAGAAGAATAAAACATATAAGAATTCGAAAGAGAAACCAGAAAAAGTGGAATCAACTGATGAGAAACGCAAAGCTTGTTATCCTTGTCTCATTTGTGATGAAGAACATTTTACGAGAGATTACCCTCATCGTGTAGAGGTTGTGAAAATTGTCAAAGGTTCCCAAACTCCTGCTGTTTTAAAGGATCCTTTTCCAAATCAAGACAGTAAGATGATAGGTTCTTCCTCCAATGCCAATGAAGAACCCATACCGATGATGTCCCATGTTAAGATTGCGACTCGATCACAAGATTATGGAAGTAAAAGTCCTATTGATGGTAAAGAAGCAGAATCTTCTCATTCTAATCCATCAACCTCAGCTTCCGGTTCTGATCCACTACAGATCGAGAAACCTAATCCAGACTTAGTAATCAAACTGCCCGCCAAGGGTATACTTTGAAAGTTTGCTTTCAATCCACATGCGAGAGCAGCTCAGAACTATAACATTGTTGAGGATTTAGTTGTTTCACCTTTAGCAATGTCGGCTTTGGAAGTGCTGAAATCATGTCCAGAACGACGTAAATTACTTTTGTCGGCTATAGGAGCTGTTGACGTTCAGGACTCAAACCTTATAATTTTTTATCTAGAAAATAGTGCACCACGCTTACCTCATCAAATGGCTGTCTAGATTCCAGCGATAGTAAAAAAGAAACCTGTTCATAGGACTGTGATTGATGAGGGAGCTTCAACATGTATTATGTCGATACATTGTTGGAGATTGCTTGGTTCTCCTTCACTAAATCAATCCCTGATGATTCTAAAGGCCTCTGGTGGCTATGGGTTTCATCCTTTTGGCATTCTACAGGATTTACCTATAGGGGTTGAAGGTAAAATTGTTATTTTAGATGTGGAGGTGGTTGATGCCCCTCTAGATTACAACCTTCTTTTGGTTCGCAGTTGGTCTTACGCTATGACAACTGTCGTTTGATCGGTCTTTCGACTTATAAAGTTCCCTCATAATGGAAACATCGTAACCTTAGACCAGCTGTCTTACTTTTCATCTGACCCAACTTCTGCTGAAAGCATTCAACATGTTGGTAAAACGACTATCCCATATAAGGATGTTGGAGTAGGACTAGTTAAAGATGCCGGTTTACTGGGAACTTTTCCTTTTCCTCCTATCAATGAATCGTATTCTATTGCAACCATTCATATGATTTCATCAGACACCATTAATTATGATGATCCTTGGATCATACCTTCTGCATCTGAGATAGACTCGTTTGGTGATCTTATGCCTTTGAGTCCGTATGAACTTGCGTGTCAGGCTGTGCAGTCGTTCTTCGACATATCATCAACCCAAATTTACTTAATGAATGTGGTCCATGAGGAATCACTTTTGACATCAAACTCATATTCAATAATGTTTTCTGAACTTGTTCACACTGATGAGCAAATTCGCGAAATCCTATGCGTCGATGAGTTACCATGGGAAGATCTTCATCACAGATCTTCATTTTTATCCGAGGGAGATCGTTTTGAAAATGATTTTTCATCAATTTTTACGATTGAATATGTCAAGGAAGCTCAAAATCCAATGAAACATCCTGATTCCGAGTTAAACTTAGGAAATATTTCTCGAACTATTCCCCTTGACATTTCGGTTAAGCCTGGAATTGTTGAAAATGTTCATATAGGTGCCTCTTGTACGAAAGATGAAATTCAAACATATAAGGCCCTATTTCAAGAATTTCGCGATGTGTTTGCTTGGTCATATGAGAAAATGCCAGGAATTGACCCCGCAATTGTTATTCATGAAATCAAAACTTACCCGGATGCTAAACTCGTCCGACAACATTTGCATCAGATTCACCCAAGAAAAGTTGTTGCAATTAAAGTAGAAGTTGAAAAATTACTCAAAGCAGGTTTCATTTATCCGATCCCGTTAACGGAGTGGGTATCGAATATTGTTCCTGTTAACAAAAAGGAAGGGACAATAAGAATATGTATCGATTATAGGGACATTAATCGAGCCTGTCCAAAGGACAATTACCCAACTCCCTATATCGATCAAATCATCGATGATTGTGCCGGCAGTGAAATTTTCTCCTTCATGGATGGTTTTTCCCGATACAATCAAATCAATATGCTACCTGCTGATCAACCAAAAACGACATTCATTTGTCCATGGGGGACATTTTCTTATTGCAAATTACCTTTTGGGCTTAAGAACGTCGGGGCAACTTTTCAACGGGCCATGTCTTATGCTTTTCATGATATCAAGCACATTGTGCAACCTTATCTTGATGACTTGCCTGCTCATTCATTACATTGAGCTGATCATCTCGTCCATTTAAGAGCAATCTTTATGAGGTGTAGGCATTATCGGATTAGGTTGAATCCCCACAAGTGTGTTTTTTGTATTGAAATGGGTCGTTTACTAGGGTTTGTTGTTTCGAAAGCCGGCATTCACGTCGATCCCTCGAAGGTTGAAGCCATTATCAAACTGCCTCCTCCTTTGAGTCTTCGCCAACTCCAAAGTTTGCAAGGGAAAGCAAACTTTGTATGACGATTCATCCCTAACTACGTCGAGATCACAAAGGGTTTTACCCGGTTGTTGAAGTAGAATACTCCATTCTTTTGGGACGAGAAAGCTGAGAAATCTTTTGATGCACTAAAACACGCGTTGACTCATGCACCGTTGTTGCATCCTCCCAACTACAACCAGGACTACTTCTTGTATCTCGCTGCCTTCCATTCCACCATCGGAATGGTGTTAGTTTAGGAAGATGAATTTGGTACTGAACATGTGATATATTACCTTAGTTGAACTTTAAATCCAACTGAGCTAAAATACTCACATGTGGAGAAATTGGCATTGGCAGCTGCTCAAGCTATCCAACGTTTTCGTCATTACATTTTACTATGTAAAACTACAGTAATTTCTAATTGCAACTCTATGATCTATATTTTGACCAAGCAATTGCTAGGGGGAAAGTACTCCAAATGGATTGTGATCTTGCAGGAGTTCGACTTGTAATTTGAAAAGTCTACGTCAAAGAAATCTTTAGTTTTTGCGGAGTTAATGTGTGACTTCCCGCGTGCTGACATGGAAGCTGTGGCGAAGAAGCCCATTGCGGATGAATCCTTGTTTTTAATCAGCACTTTAGATTCGTGGTACGGGGATATCATCATTTATCTCCAAACCCAATCCTTTCGACCAGATATTTCAAGGTCAGAATGTCGAAAAATACGATTCCAGTCCCAACAATTCAGAATTATTGGGGATACTCTTTATCGTCATGGGGCGGACTCTGTTTTTTGACGTTGTTTAACTCATGAGGAAACTGAAAGGGTCCTAAATGACTATCACTCTGGAGCATGTGGCGGTCATATGTCTGGGTATGCCACAGCCCAAAAGATATTGTGCGCTGGCTACTTCTGGCCGTCTATGTTAAATAGTTAGTTTCCGTCCGGGATAAATGCCACACTTACGTCTACTGCCTTAGGTGTTTGATCGAGAAGATTGTCGCGTGCGTCCCCTGCTCCTCTCCACCCATATTCCGTTGTCCTTGCCAAATGGGGTATCCGATTTTATTACATGTAACCCTCACGTCGGCGGGGGGCAATGCGTAATGCTCCTTGGTTTTGTTTACCAAGTGGGCCGAGGTGATGCCGTACATTGGAGGCCAACTGCAAAACAACTGCGATTTCGTGTTCAATCATATAATTGCTAGGTTTGGTGTTCCACAAGTGATTATCACTGATCATGGGCATCATTTTCGAAATGTTATGATGACTGAACTTACAGGCTAGCTTGGCTTGCGTCACGATATTTAAACTCCTTATTATCCACAAGTTAATGGTCTGGTTGAAGCCATCAACAAAGTTCTAGTCATCATGATCCGAAGAATCATTGGGATTCATCGGTCAAATTGGCATAACATGCTATTTTCAGTGCTTTGGATGTATCGAACCTCAGTAAAAACGTCAACAAGGTTCACTCCTTTCCAACTAGTTTATGGTCTGGAGGCTGTGTTACCCATTGAGTGCGAAATCCCGTCATTGCAAATGGCCATCGAGTTACTTCCAGCCAATTCCAAAGAGGAAAGCCGTTTGTTATACTTGGCTCAGCTAGATGAGAATCGACGTGATGCTGCATTAGCGATCAAAACTCATGCAAAATGTATTAAAGCTCAGTATGATCGAAATGTGATCCCTCAAAATTTTTCGGAAGGAGACCTAGTCTTGTTGCATGATCAGGGAAATGATAAATTAGGCGCTGGAAAATTCGTGCCTATGTGGCATGGTCCCTATGTTGTCAAGCGAAAGCTAGCAAAAGGGGCGTATGAATTGGTAGACTTTGACGGGGTCTCTTTAGGTAAACCCAGAAATGGTCTTTACCTGAAGAGGTATTATGCTTAAGAATGGGTGTGGAGATTTTTAGTTAGGTTATTTTTCTTTCTAGCTAGTGTGTTTTAGATTAAAAAGTGTGCTTAGCTTAGAGAGTGTTTTTCGTCATTATTCCTTCTTATCTTGGTTTTACTCTTGATATCGCAGATGTCGACGCCTCTCCAAACATACATTGGTTTCACTGATGGTGCTTGT
>APFE030800271.1:0-23616 GCA_000404065.3 Pinus taeda
GGGAAACGTGGTGGTACGGCCGGAAACGCATTTCACGGCCGTACCAAACGCGGAAACGTGTTTCGTTTCCATTTCCGGCCGGAAACGGGCCCCCCCCAACGTTTCCTGCAACATAGTTCACCCTCTATTTATAGCCTAAATGAGTGGCTCCAATTAATCTTGAAGAGACACATCTATTGGGATTGTTTACACCAAGTCGAATGAATTGACAACTAATAATTACCTTGTCAACTTCAAAAAATCATTTCTCTCTAACGAAAACTTAGAATCAGATGATTCTTGATGCGTTGGAATCGTCTCGCCGAGAAATACCATCCTCGTCCATCACATATCGATTCTTCGTCATGGTTTTGACCCAAATCATGATGGGTGCAAAAACCCACACTTGGGTTCCAAGCCCACAAGTTGCCCTTGTGGTGATTTTCCCTCCAAATCCTCAAACCTAGGGCTTGGAGTATCTCCCAAGCTACATAAATCAAAACTCCCTCTTAGCTAGGGAGGTACTTCCAAGACTAGGGAGTCTCTCATCATCATCATCACTAATCACAACACTTACCCAATTCCTGGCACTCACAATCACAACAATCCCTATACGGTGAACTACGCCCTTCTTGGAAGTGTCATTGTCACTGCTGGAAGCACCCTACTTCTTCTTCTTATCTTGTAACATCTTCCACTCTCTCCATGATTCCTTCTTGTCATTTGTAGAAGAACCCTTGCTCCTTATGTACCATGCACTCTTCTTGGGCTGTAGAGTCTCCCTCTAAATCTGCAAGCTCCCTCTCGAACTAGAATCCCTCTTAGTCTCTGGAACCTAGACTTTCTCGGGAAGGTGTACCTCCTTGTCGAGAACTGTACTTTCTCCTCTGAAGCCTTCACCTTACACCTGCATCTGCTCCTACTTATCTAGAACCTGCACCTACTCCACGTGCTTCTCTCCATGATCCACAGGCTTTCTTGTCAACCTGTAGAGACCATGCTCTCCAAGCACAATCCCATTGGAGTTAGAGCCGCTGGGCCTGAGTCTTGCCTTTCCATCCTAGAAAAATACCTCAAACCCCTTTCTCTCAATCATCGAGATGAAAATCACACTATATTTGAGTCCTGGTACAAACAGTTTTTCCTAGACCCGCATCATACGTCCTTTTTCCATTCTGAATGGTACAACACCCGATCCTCGGATCTCCAACTGACTCTTATCACCCAACATCATGTGCAACTTTGAGTCCCATTCAACTAGAGTCTCAAAACCTCTTGTGATCCTGTCATATGATTCATCGCACCAGTGTCCACGTACCATCCATCCTCATTGATAGTACCCTGTGAGAAATGAGAAATCATAGCAAAGTCCTCCTCTTCCAATATCCTGGAGAGATTATCTATCTCAGCTGAAGTGGAAACACCAGCAGCCTACTTTCCTTTCCTCTTCTCATCATCTCCCTTCTTCTTCATCGGACATCTCGACGAAAAATGACCCATGTTGCCACAGTTGAAACACTTGACTTTACTCAAGTCCTTCTTTTACTTACCCTTCATTCTCGATGCAAGTGGCATGTCATCATTTGAAGCCTTCTTCAGATGAAGATCCTCATCCCATAACTCTTCCTGAATGAAGCCATCCCATAGCCTATCCTAGTCTCGCAGCTTCTCCCTGGCAATAATCCCTTTGATGAAGGGCTTCCAATCCTTAATGAACCCTTTCAAGGCAATCCTTACCATATCTCCATCTAAGGTAGACACATCGATGGCAACACACTCATCTTTGACTTGATACAATCTCGTCAAATACAAGGTCACACTTTCACCCTTTATCATCTTGGTGGATTTCAGCCTATCCTTCAATACTAGTACCTCGTTCTCGTTCTTATTCTGCAACAAATTTTGAAGATCCATCCACATCTCATGTGCATTGTTCTTCCCAGACAAATGAGGTATTAGGGCATCCTTCACACCATCTAGGATGATCAATCTCATCCTCACATTCAAATTTTCATATATTTCCAGCTCATTAGGGTCAGTTGGCTTCTTGATCTCTTTTTTGGCGAACTCCCAAAACCTGTTGACCTGTAAGACCAACTTGATCCTTTCTTTCGAAGGACTTTAGCTAGAGAACCCCTCTATCCTATCCTCATACCAGATACATGCCTACAACTTTGACATCAGGAGCCCTTCACTTACAATGTGACCAACTCCCTCTCACGTTGTTCTTTGTTGTGCACAACTTTGATTTACTTATGTCCAAAGTAGCTCAGACACGCTTCAATACCATGTTGAATTTCCACAACCTTGGGTCTAGGTTAGAGTCTTAAAATCACTAATGCTACCAAACCAAGAATCTCAACCATAAACTACTTTGCACAGCGGAAATATAAAGCATTAAAGCAAGTATGCACAAATATACATGGTCTTTAACAAAATTGTACAATAATGTACAATCACCAATCTTCGTTATACTAAATCAAATTTTGAATAATACAATAGTCTATGGTATACAAGACACATTATCAAAATTTGTTGTGCAACTTCGATGTCGTATCTTGTACTGTCAGTCCTTCGCTCTCATACTTCTCTCTAGTAGTGCCTTAGTCTATCAAGGCTACTACACATCGATACTCCAAGAGGGTTTCCTCCTAAAAATGTTGCAAGTCGCTTCTACTACAATGAACACGGGCTCATCAAACTGCTCTTTGGTTAGGCCTAATTCCTAAGCTCCAAACTACCTTCTAGTAGCCTCTTTTATCCATCAAAGAACTACTCATAATGCTGCAATCCTTCACCCAATCATGCACCAACAATGTCATTCTTGTCTGCTGCTCTAGGGATACTTTTGGTAGCCAACACGCTGCCCTCCAACAGACCTATGGCACCCAATCCAATCATTGATGATTCTTCTCCTATGATGGCATTTCACCACCACAAAATTTCATCCACATGGCACCAACAGGATGTTGCAATCACGATCCAATCCAGTCACACACTTGACCCAATACACCTCTCTAAAACATTGTTGTTCTCTTTCTGCACTTGATGTCACTGCATCACTAGTTAGGGCACACCACGCTGCCCTCCACTCAACACACAGTCAACAACGCAAGCCTTCTAAGGTTGCAGCTCACCAGGCGAAGATGCCTCCACCCCTATGCTAACCCTGTCTGCCTTGTTTAATCCCAAACGCAACCCCAAAGATGGCCCAGTTGTTGGCTATGGCCTTTGGCCTAGCACACCAACTATTGTAGGCCTTCACCCCCTCGAAAACTCCACCAAATAGCCCAAAAAAAAAACTTTCTACTTATCTCCTCAGCCACAAAAGAATTCAATCCAACCCTTAAATAGTTCCAAACAACCCTTGAGATAGCCTGCTATCTCCTACAAATCTCCTTCTCTAACAACACAAAAATGGCAACGTTTTCCTAGGCCTCCTTCACGTTACTCCTCGAACTCCTAATATGGCTGCAAATTCCTTGAAATTTCAAAGCTCCTCTTGGTGATGTATTTCCACACTTGGATGCTCAATCAATGATCTTTCACCCTCTATTTATAGCCTAAATGAAGGGCTCCAACGAATCTTGAAGAGACACATCTATTGGGATTGTTTACACCGAGCCTACATAACTTGGTAACCAATAATTACCTTGTGAACTACAAAAATTCATTTCTCTCTAACGATAAATCGAAATCTGATGATTCTCAATGCGTTGGAATTGTCTCGTCGAGCACTATCATCCTCATCCATCAAATGTCAATTTTCCATCATAGTTTTGACCCAAAGCATGATGGGTTCAAAACCCCACACTTGGGTTCCAAGCCCACAAGTTGCCCTTTGTGGTGCTTTGCCCTCCAAATCTTGAACCCTAGGGCTTGGAGTACCTCCCAAGCTACACAAATCAACTATATATATTATATATATAATATATATATATATATAATATATATTTAATAATATATATATGATATATATATATATAGAAATTGGAACATTATATTTTTTTTCATCCATCTCGATGCATTTGGAGTGGAAAAAGTGGAGGAATCAACTCACGAGATCGTTTTTACCAGCAGGATCCAGTTTGGCGAAATGGGGTCTGAAGTCTCCTGGGAGCGTTTTGAGGCATCAAATGATGTTTTTGGGGGGGTAAAATTTTTCTGCTTTAGTGTAGAACATTTTCATGTTATGCTACACACAAAAATATTTCCAACAACACAAGAATCGCGTCAATTAGAGTCCGTATGCAAAAATTATGCCAGTCAGAAGTTGACCTTCTTGTTTTCACACCTATAGTTCGGGAGGATGTCGCGTCAGCCCCTATTATTCATGGAAAATGGGCTAGCCATATGTTTTTGATGTAAAAGACTCTAGAAAAGTATATTTTGTAACTCTAGTTAAGAGTTGATGTAGTCAAAATTAACCACTAGTAGATTATCGGGTTGTGTTATAACTGGGCCACTTGGAGGAAGAGGCATTCCATTCTTCCAAGAGCATTTTGTTCCATAGTTGAGTAAAGATATCCAGGAGAGGTAGGAGGTAGAGCACACAGAGAGGATCTATGCACTATAGCAGCCCACAGGGCACAACCATCACTTCTTTGTATCTGTAGCCATATTTCCAGACAAATAAAGAGAGCGAAGCGGCCTCACCTTCTAGTTGGGTTTTCTCTCGAAAGTGTTTCCCAGAGAGCACATCTTGTGTATTATGTGTGTGTGAGCTTATTTTGTCATTCTCTACTTTTCTGCTTGATTTAATTTTACATGCATGCACTGATTACAGTGAATTTTATAGATCTAAAAATTAAATAAAATTATAATAGTATAGAATCTCAGATTTTTTATAATATTATCAAATATGTTGTGATGAACTGTCCAATAAAATATCCACGATATTTTATGAATCATATATGATTAATACATTAAAAATAAAATAATATGTGTTTCTATGTACATCCCTAGCCACAAAAGAATGAAAGGGGAGGGAAAGCATGTACGTGTGTGTTTTAAACTTTTAAAAGTGCAAGTAAAATACACATACATAAAATCATATTGTGTGAGATATCTTACTTTAAATACATTACACACAATTAAATAAATCAATATTGTTTAAAAATCATAATATTTGATATATTCCATTTTAAGTAGAGTATTAATAAGACATTTTTTAAAGTAGAATATTAATAAGATATTTTTACAATTAAAAAAGTGTTAAGTTTGTACCTGATCTGTGATAAAGATGATTTAATTTCCATGAGTAAAGCCATATTTCTATTTATATGTTCAAGTTCTATTATTTATCGTTAGTATAATTTATATTATAAAATTTATTAATAATTTTATAAAATTGAATATTTTGAAAATTAAAAATATATTTAAAATAGTGTTAGTGTATTTTTATATTAATAAAAAATGTTAATAAAACATAAATCAATGTAATTTAAAATAAAAGTATTTAATATGGAATTTCCTGGGTAATAACTTTATGGAATTTTCTTTAAATTTAAAATAGTGTTAGTGTATTTTTTTGATTAATCAAAAAATTAATAAAACATAAATCAATGTAATTTTAAATAAAAGTATTTAATATGGAATTTCCTGGGTAATAACTTTATGGAATTTTCTTTAAAATATTGTGTAGTAATTTTCATAGTGTTTAATTTTTATTTATTACATTAAAATGAAAAACATAAATCAATATAATTTAAAATAAAAGTATTTAATATGGAATTTTTTGGGTAATAATTTTATGGATTTTAAAAAAAATTATTGTGTAGTAATTTTTATAGTGTTTAATTTTTATTTACTATATTAAAAGAAAAAAAAAAGTGATAATTGTGATTTTTAGGTGTGTTTGATTAGTGTTAAGAAGAAAATGAATATTGCCAAGATTAGAATTAATTCTCATGAGATTTAGAGTTTGGGTGTCCACTAATTTCTAAAATTCCATGTGATAAAAGGGTTTATTACCTATGCGATGCTAAGAAGGTTGAAGCTAAAAAGCATTTTATTTTAAATTGTCCATTTTATACTCACATTTGATCTAATTTTCAGAATATTTGTTACATTGCCAACCGTCTTGACCTTTTAACTCGACAAAACTATGGTGACCTGTAACTCGACAAAACTATGGTGACTTGGGAATGTTTCTCTCACTTATTTTTTATTAGAGAAATAAAATGTTAAACATCTATAATCAACCTCTTACCTTCTTAAGGTCCAATAGACCATATAGGAATTAGAAAAACAAAGACAACACATAGAGATGGTAGAACTATCTCAATGACAAATTTTATTAATTGAACCTCACAAACATAACACATAATATAGTCTCATTTTATAGCCAAAGGATTGATATATTAGAAAAATCACAAAACCTAGGAGATAATGATGCCTATGTAGTTCCAACTTGGTCTTATATTGGAAACTAACAACTTTCTATAAGACTACATTAAAAGTATGATCATCTGGAAGAATGCATTAGAACAATACATTTCTATCGTTAACTCTAACATTCCCCCTTAGTGGAGAAATGCATTCTTTGCAACACCTAACTTGTCTTGCTTTGCAGCACATGATCCTTATGATCAACAATCTTTATGTCTGGTTCAACCTGCCATTTTCATCATACTTATATGATGTTGACATCGATATAAATGAATAAACATCCACTAAAACACATGGGTAAACAACTAATGCAACTTCTATTCTAATAGGATTTCCTTCATATACATGATTCATTCAACCATTCTTCCATCACACGTCTCCATGACTATATCTATACCTATAACTCCCGCTGCATCATCATTATTCTAGGTTTTCCTTGTTTTACACATAACCACACTCTAGCATTACACCTTTGGGTTTTTTTTGGATAACCCTCAACCATCAACCTCAATTGGTTTCTATTTACCACAAACATCACATCAATATGATGTGGTTTTGATTGACCATGAACTATACACTACATGAATGGTTTTTGGATTACCACTAACCTTCACCATGACATGGTTTCTAACTAACCACAAACTATAAATTGCATCAATGTGGTTTTTAGATTACCACAAACTTTATGGGGGTACATTGGCCTCATCGAACTCATATTTGATTTAGGTACATAAAATTCTCATACTTCACTCATAGATATACTAGGTACATACTCAAACATGGTACCATAGACTTGTTTACAAATAAATGTGTGACTCTCACAACTCACAAACTTTCAACTTTAATTGTCCATCATCATTTATTTTCCTCTGCTGCCATATTCATTGTTGTTGCAATATTTTCACGTGCACTATCACCAACTTGTCTTCTTTGTTGTATATAGGATCATTTCAATGTCTTCACTTGGGATTTCTTTACCATTTAAATTTATTTTGCATCCCTTTCTTGTGCTTGCATAAAATTGATTATTCCTTGAAATTTCTACTTCTTCCTACAACCATTGATCAATAATTTCCATACAAATATAAATCCATCTACTGAGATATATTGGTGCCATTTGTTGTACTCACTAGTTTTCTAGGAATTATCTTCACCTACGCGGTTCATAAACATGTTAATCGTGGTCGCAACTTACTTGTTGAGATTACTCTATCTCACATTACCCCCCTTAATTCCACATCAAGCTGAGATACAGGTCTACTTGTCACCCTTCTAACAATCTGAGTGATTGATTCCACAAGTTGATGTTCCATCCTCTCCATACATAAGTGAATGCATGCTATGTGATTTCATATGCTATCACACAAGTACATGTAGGTATTAATCAACAAGGCTTACAAAACACCTTGGGACTTCAACTTGTACAACTTGGACCAAAACTTTTGGGATGGTGCATTCAATCGATCATGCATCCCTTGCATAATTACATCATAAAAGCTCATCTTATTTCCACATATTTGACTCACTTTGATTTACCTTTAGAAAATGGTTTTAGGTTTACCATGAACCATTATGACTTAAAGAAATCACTCGTGAACTTTGGAAAACTTGACCTTATATAATATTTTTAGCATAAAGGTAACTCTTCAAGATTTTTGCGCTTCTCCAACAATAGTGTACTTTAATGTGGCATTTTGATATTTTCCTATTCTAACTCTTAGCTTGTACATGCCCTTTTCTTCTAAAATGACTGCAATATTATTCTTGCTTCTTCACTTGATTTGTTGGATTGGTACTTGTATATGATTCAAATGTTATCAATGTCTCTACTTTCATGAACTTGATAGTTTCATTAGTTCTTTCACCTTCATAACCAAGACTTTTATTCTTGGGCTTACATGTATCTAAATGGGTTTTTGAATATCTTAACCATTCATGCCTAAACCTTTCCCATAAAAATCCATTTTGTACAAAATCTTGCAACCAATTCCTTTTGTGTGTATTTCAAAACACCATATTTCCTTATCTTCACTAAGATATTCATCTTTAGAAATATCGCCATGACCATCATTTTGTTCCTCAAAACATGAGATAGGCAGATTGACATAATTGGATTCAATTAAATGACAAGTTCCATAAGAACCATCAATCTTTTGAATCAAGTCAGTTGCATCAAAAATTTTATCACACTTTACTTTCTCTTGTTTTAACCATTTTACTTCAATTTCAATTGCTAACAACACATTTTCCTTTACTAATAGCTCTTTTTTTAATTACTCTATCATTTTATCCTTTTGACCTTGAATTCTGAAAAGATCAACCACCCATTGATTCATTGATCCCAACCTTTGTTCTAATATGATGATGTGTTGTGTAGTGAGACCAACAAATTCATGATAATGTTTATTATCTTATGATATTAACTCTACTACATTTCCCATTATGAAATCATTTTTCCTTTTTAACCTCTCTCTTTCCTGTAAAGAATCATCAAGATTTTGTTATAGTAGGTCAACTTCCTGATTATAATTTTTGAAGTATTTTTCTTCCTTTTCCCATTTAAAAGAAAAATGATCACTTTTTAAGAATAAATACAACAAGTAGGATTAGGTATTGATATTCTCTAAAGTGTTCTTACCTTCTAACACTTCTATCACTGACTTCTAATTTGGATCTCCAAAATTATTTATCTCATTGTTGGACCTACTGAAACCCTCCACACATTTTCTTCTTTGAAGGATCTTCAAAGGTAATGAATATTTTGGCACCTCATGCTCCTTTATATTTGTCCTCTCTATTTTTGTGTTTCTTTGGTTGAGGAGATCTTGAAGAGATGAGAACATCACAATGTAGAAAATCCTTGAAACCTTGCAACTTCTAATAAGAGAAAACTTATCTACAAAATACACAAGGTTTATCTACCAAAATTCTACGAAAAGAAAACAATGAATAGAAACACAACAACACATGGAACACAAAATTTATCTAGGGAACCCAACTGGAAAAAACCTCTATTTCTTTTATTAAATCAAATAAGAAATATGATCTATTACATAGAATCTACTTCAATCCTAAATCTCCTTGCAATATTGATAATCTCTCTACAATTCTTTCCCAACACTCAAACAAATAAGGCTTGCTAGGAGCTCTTATTTCTTAGCGCAATTTTTCCCCTAAAAATAGGGATTTCTCCTATTTCCTTGTGCAATTCCCAAGATAATTTATCTGCTTGCTTCTCAATCGTTTCATACAAAAACCTATATACCATAATAAATAAAATCTGTGCATTGATTAAATCTCAATAGGAAATTCAAATTGCATGACATACAGGGGCTAAATTTAGTAGCTACAACTAGTTAACTAAGAGTAAGTTGAGTTAATATAAAGTCAACTACTCAACTAACTCAAGACTATCTCTATTCTAGAACTAAAGACCAGTTAACTAATAAACAGTAGAGTTAACTCCAATATATAGCTAATTTTATCCATCAACTAGTCCACAACTCAATGAAATCCGTATAACCCGAATTAATTAACAATAGCTCAGTGATAGGCCACATCGCACATGTTAACTAGCATTTAACTTAGGCAACTATGAGACTGAATTCGAATTAGCATATTTGAATAAGGCAGAAGTCATAGAAGCCATTCCTTGCTACATTTTCAACACTCCCTCTTAGTGAGGAAGGGCTTCTTGGAAGAAACTCATCCACCAAGATATGTCTTTATCTCTACCAAGTTCTATGTTGTTGTAGTTGCCCCCTCTAAACTAGAAAGAGCCATGTACCCTGTGTATTTGGGTGTTTTCTTCTTGGTGTTGGGAGACTCAACTCTCTTCTAAGCTCCCTTAACCAAATACTCTGCCCATTTGGATCAAAATTTACATATAATAGAAGTCTCTAACTAAGTGGTTCCCTCCACTTACCCTAGGATATGGTCCTCCTCCTCATCATCATCCTTCTAGTCATCCTAGTTTCCAACTAACTTAGACTGAAATTGAGATACTAGATGAGGATCCATATTGAGAGCTTTATCACGGTCTTGCTTAACCATCACATCTCTACTCTGGTAACTCTATGCCTTGCTACTCAAGGTTGTAGATCCATCAACTTCTAATTTGTAGAGGCTCTCGATCTTGACCCCAATCTACTTGACTTGTCTTGAAGTAAAATTCTTGAGGTAGGCCTTCCCTTTGCTGAATATAACATCATACCCTTTGTCTTCAACGGTTCTACAGTGACAAGGCTTTTCTTCAATACTGGAACATACATCACATTCTTGATATGGAGAAGGGAACCAAAATCCCTCTTAAAGCTCATTGTACCAACTCCCTTGGTCAATTATCTACCATCATCTCTAAGCTCGATATGGAATTTCATGTCTTTCTCCTCCAAACTGCTGAAGATATATTTTTCCCTGTCATGTGGAATGAAAACCCTGAGTCAATGTACCACACATATCCTCGTACTAAGCTTTCCATGCAATCTATCAAGGAAAATTCCAATTCAAATTGAGAAGAGAGCGCTTCTCCTCTTTCTACTACTGTAACATGCTAGTTGGATTTCTTGTTTGGACATTTTGTAGCATAATGTCCAAACTCATGACAATGAAAACACTTGATCTTTCTAAGATCCTTCTTTTCCTTGCCACCATTCTGACTAGATTTATTTTGGCCTTAGGCCTTCTTTCCCTTGTATTTCTTCCATTTACTAGCTAAAGCAAAGTTATCCTCCTCTTATATCCTAGATTAGACTCCATCTCTTATGTTCCTCCTTATCTTTTCCTGCACAAGATCTAACCACAATCTCTCCCAATTAGGGAGCTTATCTATATCATTCACTACATTTTGGAAACTCTGTTAGGATTTATGAAGTCCAAGAAGAGCAAGGTTTACAAGATTTGTTGGTGGAACTCACTATCCAACATCTCCAAGTTCATCCCTCACTTGAGAAAACCTAAATAGATATGTAACAATGGGCTCATTCTAGCCCATTTGAATGTTCCTCAATTTTTTCTTCAAAGAAAGTTTTATGGCATCACTACTGCTTTTAAACATATCAGTAAGGACCTTGCATTTCTAGAATGGAGTTTCCTTCACATGAAAATTTGGAAAAATATGGTCTCTGACTCCTTCTAGGATCATCCTCCTAGCTTTGATAGTATCCTTCGTCCATTGAGTAAGTTGTTGAGCACTTGATGCATGAGGTTTAGGAATATCAATCTTGATGTATTCCAAAACTCCATTACCATCTAGCACAACCTCCATCCTATCCTTCCATGCACAAAAATTTGAATACCCTTCTAGGGCATGCTCTGTCCTCAAACCATAGACTGACATGATTCCTTCACTTGTAGAATCCTACACCAACTGATCTCCTCTTCAATGTGCTTTGAATTTGATCAAGGAACTTGGTCTCTATCTTGTT
The DNA here is from genome assembly GCA_000404065.3 of Pinus taeda. NCBI lineage: Eukaryota > Viridiplantae > Streptophyta > Pinopsida > Pinales > Pinaceae > Pinus > Pinus taeda. Next base: position 11,796 of record APFE030800271.1, read on the forward strand.
TTCATCTTTGATACCATGTAGAAAATCCTTGAAACCTTAGAATTGCTAATGAGAGTAAACTGATTTGCAAAAGACAAAATATTTCTCTACCACAATTATGTGGAAAGAAAACAATGAATAGAAACACAATCACACATGGAACACAAAATTTATCTGGGGAACCCAATTGGGAAAAGCCCCTCTTGCTTGTACTAAATCAATTGAGAAATTTGATCTATTACATAGAATATGCTTCAAGCTAGAAGCTCCCTGCAATACTGATAAACTCTCTACAAGGCTTGCCTAATACTTAGGCAAATAAGGCCTATTAGGCGCTCCTATTTTGTAGCGTAATTATGTTCCTGAAAATAGGAATTTATCCGATTTCCTTGCACAATTACCAAGATAATTGCTCTACTTGCTTCTCAAGCTTTGCACACAAAAATATGTGTACCATAATAAATACAATTTGTGCCTTCATTGGATCTCAATAGAAAATTTTAATTGCATGACCTACTAGGGATAAATTTAGAAACTTCAACTAGTTAACTGAGATTAACTTGAGTTAACATAAATTCAATACCCAACTAAACTCAAGACTATCTTTATTATAGAACTAGAGACCAGTTAACTGACAAACACTAGAGTTAACTCCACTAGATAGCTAAATTTATCCATCAACTAGTCCTGAGCTCACTAAAATCCATCTAACTCAAATTAACCTACAATAACTCAGTGATAGGCCAAATCACGCATGTTACTTGATAACTAGCTCAAGAAACTTTGAGACTGAATTTAAATTAGCATCTTTAACCAAGGCACAAGTCAAATAATCCATTCCTTACTACATTTTCACAACACAAAGAAGCCAAACTCTCTTAAGTAAATATATTTTTTAGACCTAATACATCACAACTTTCTCAATAGAAAATTCAACATAATCACTCAATAAAACAAATGAATTATGATTCAAACAAATAATTCAATTTTGATGCAATCAACATCACAACTCACAACTTCCAAGAGGACTCTAAAATCTGAAATTGGCAGCCCAAAATATGATATTGACACCTTTTATTCTAGAATTAGAACTTTTGACTTTGTCAAAAATCCACAAAGTTTGAATTTTACAAAGCCAAATCGAAGGCTAACCCTAGGACACCATTAAAACAAATCTAGAAATTCAAACCACTAATTATGATCCATCATAAGCTTGTCAAAATCTACTAGGATTACAATTTCTCCACATTTTTGTGGCATCCAAAGTTGAAACCCTTGCTAGCACTTTCAATAACCCTTGTAGAATCTTCAACAAATTCAAGAAACTCTATTATCATGGCAATTCTTATGCAAATTAAGGGAGCTACTATGTAAATCATTGGAAGACATGAAACAAGTCATTGAGGAAGCCATTGATGGTCATTAACGGAGCCATAATATAGTAATTTAGAGTGAACCATTGAGTTTAAAAGTAACATACACTATCAAATCAATCCCTCATATTATTCTGACACTCCTCACTAATCTCACAACTAAGATTCATGGAGAATGGAAATTTCCAGCTCAACCCTTCACAAACAACAAGCTCTTCACGTCTTCTTTTTGTCAACATCAATACAGAAATTAGGGCCTCTTGTTATTTGCATCAAATTTTTCCATGTGGAGACATATCCACATAGATATCTCTAATCCCTCATGGAGATTTGTATAATGAATACTAAATAAAACACAGACTAGAAACACTTGATATTCATAGTGGTGGAAACCAATAAAAATTTCTCCTCCAATGCCTTTCTTTATCACACAAATTACATGTCACATTTCTTATTCAATTTTGGTTGCACATTGCAGACCAAATCTTGCTTGTAACACCCCAACTCAACCCCTAGATTGTGAATAACATGTACATGAAAAACTTAAGTTGATGAAATGGTACATATTAATTAGTCTAGTGAGCTGAGGATTACTTTTCGGGGCCAACATGCCTATGTGCATGTGTGTGTATATGTTTTGGGGCCAATGTTCCCATGTGAATATTTTTTTATGTGTTTTGAGGCCGAAGAGCCTAGTTTTGTAGATAGGAAGTGATGCGGCTCACAATGGGTAAATTATATGGATCTTAATACAACTCTCCAACTTACTAAAATCAACTTTTCTCATAATTATTTACATGTTTTGTTATATTTTTCTTAATGAGAAGGGTAAAGATGAGATGTCATGTATAGTGGTCTAATGTGCATTGATTTCAGGTTTTGGAGCAAATTTTGGCTAATTAAAGTGCAGGAACTCGAAGGAGACAAGCAAGAGGTATTTTAGGAGATGGGACCTCCCTCCTTACTCTTGACTCACTCGAAGATTCCTCCATTAAATCTCATCATCTCAGAGTTGCAGACAACAAATCCTTTAAAATCATTGGCAGCCAAGCCAGTGTTAGTTGAAGACCAGTTGATCTTGATATTGGGAGCCAAGCCTCCCTAAATTTAAGGAAGTTGTTGGTAACTTCATTTGTATAAATAAGAAGGCCTAGAGCCTCATTAGGATTCAGATTTTTGTCCATTGTAGCCAAGAAGCATTTTCGAGTTGAAACATTGTGACTCATCACTCTTGTGTATTTTTGATATTTTAATGAAAATGAGAAGCATTTCCTTGATCTAGCGCTAAGTTGACTCAGAGGGCTAAAGCTCTTGGGTTATGGCCCGACCCTAGTAGCAGAGGTTCCTCTTTTTGTAGATGTATTCTTAGATTACATTCATAGTTAGTTGCTGAACTGATTTTGGTGTTGTTAATTTGCAAGTATTGGTATGATTAATTAGTTTACTTCCATTTGTGGATAGTTAGAATAGTGGTATCCCAGTGACATAAGGCATTTTAGAAAAGCTAGTGATAGTGGTTTTCACCTCATCTCTCTCTTTTGGGATCATGACTTAAGGGAAACTTTCATACAATCCAAAAGCGGAGTTCTTGCTTTGCTGCATAAACTAGGGTTTCTTGATGAGTAGGCCTTTGTCTTTAAGTCTCTTAGGATGAGTTGCATCTATCATTTTCATTCTCTTAAGTATGTATTGGTTTCAAATCACCTCCACTCATGCACTTAGTGATTAGATGGTAATACCTATGTTTTCTTCCATTTAATAAATATTTCCCATGTATAGTTGGATTTGTGTATAGATGAAGAAAATAATGTGTGTTTCCGCAGGAGCTTCTACATTGCAGGGAGAACCCATATTGTTTTCATCATCCAAAACTTATCCACCCATGTCACCAAAATCCACTAAAATATCAATCCGAATTCTTGTTTTATAAGAAAAAATTTCCATTTCCATTGAGAAAATCCAACCATCTTGAAATACTTGTTTGAGCTTTGGGTAGTGTTCACCCTGTTCATGCATTATTATCCCATTATCTACCTTTCCCAAGCTTCATTCTACCTTATAAACCACTTCCTAAGCTTTCAGCCTATTCCTGTAGTAAAACAGGGGATCATGTAGGAGAACTAGAACATCCTATAGTTTTCCTCTAGGAAATCCTATAACAATCTGTTTTGAGCCTAAATTGAGAAAAATCATCACTAAAGCTAGGATTAGCCCTCTACTTGACCTCCATATCATCAATACCATTCTAACCCTCTTCCTCCATACCTGTCTTCCCTGCTAAAGAACAAGTGAAGATTAGCATTTACATTCATAAAATGAAAGATAAAGAAAAAGAGTTCTTTTATTTCTTAATTAGCACATGCATGCATCAATTGATATTCCCTAGATCAGATTCCATGTTGAGTAGTTTGAATCATCACATGTGATAAATAGGGTTAAGCTAGATTTCTTTTGCAAGAAAAATGTGTCAATGAGTAGATAGAGGATTTCATGTTACTTTACAAGCATCTTCCAATTAAGTCTTTCATTCTTTAAAATAGGCAACATTTCTTTTCTTTCATTTATGATAATTTCCCCTTCTCCAATTTGTAGTCAAACTTCTTCTACTCAATAGAAGATTGTTTTGAGAAACCCTAGTGGTCTATTGCCCCAGTTGAACAATGACAAGAGTAGACCATTACATCTATTTGTGTATACAAAACTATCACCTCCAAGTTTGTAAGAACCCTATGTTGATGAAGTAAAGTTGGTAGCCCCAAGAGTTGCAGCATTCTTGTTGCAATACTAGCGCTCATCAAGTTTTGGCGTCATTGTTGGGGAGGTGCCTGAGTAGATGTGATTTCTTCTTTCTTTCTTTCCTTCCTTATTCCTTTCTCATTCTACAAAATAGTTCCATTCAGCAAGTAGTTGCAATTTGGTTTTTCTTTCTTTCCTTTCTGCAATTAGTTTCATTCAACACGTAGTTGCAATTTGGTTTTGTTTTCTTTCCATTCTGCAAGAAGTTCAAAAACAAAAGAAAAACCTGAAAAAAATAAATAAAATAAATAAAAAAAAATAAATAATAATATATATAATATATATAGATATAAATATATATATATATACATATAATGTAAAATAAAAATAAAAAAAAATAAAAAAAATCCTTTCATGCCTCGTAGGAGTAGAGACAATTTAGGGAAAAAAATTACAAATACCCCCACCACATCAAATAGCCAACCTTCCCTCTTCTTCTGTGGTTGTGAGCTAGAGGACCCATTAGGCGAACAACCAGAGATTTTTTAAGAGCCTATCGGGGAAGAAGAAGAAAACATTCCACCAAATTACACCATGGCTGAAAATAGAAATGAAAGGGGAGACAAATATAGAGCTGAGGGTGATTTTCCCATCAGAGAAACTAATGGGGATGCTAAGATGAAAAACATAAGCCCCTCTACTCTTCCTCACTTCCATGGCCTGACCTCAGAAGACCCAGATACTTTTTTGCTTGTGTTGTTGTCGCAAAACTTATGATTACACCTGTAATGATCAGAAGTTGAAATTATTCCCATCCACTCTCAAAGATGCAGCCTTGAACTGGTTCATAGGTTTAGGGATATCATCACCACTTGGGCTCAGATGCAACAAGCCTTCAACAACAAGTATAGGAACTACTGTAGGTCCAAAGATACCAAAGAGGAAATTTTTAGAATGACATTGGGACATGATCGATCTTTAGAAGATTATGAGGAAAGGTTCCATCTCAATTACAAAAGGGCTAGGTGTACCCTTGATCCTGAATCACTTAAGTTAGTCCTTCTCAGGGGGATCAAGGAAGATCTTCTAGAAACCCTATACGTGTTGTCAAGAGGGGATATCTGCCAGTTACCCTACGATGATATCAAGATAGTTTTCAAGAATCATTCTAGGCTAGTTAGAAAGAAGGGTAGGGATAGTCAAGCTATGGCCAGTTCGTCCTCTTCCAACACATCCATAAAAGTGAAATTGGGAACATGTTGGAAGACTTTATGAGTGAAATGTTGCATACCCTTGTTCTACAAATGGACATCATGCGGGTCAAAAGGAAGCAAGAGGAAGCAGAGAAAGCCTTAGATATTTTCTACCCTAGATGCACTAGGAGGTACCCTAGGACATAATTTCCATTTAATCTTATAGAAATTTGCTTGGTCTGTGAGGAAAACCACTCCACATACAAGTTCCCTTCCCTGCTTAGATTAAAATCTGTGTATCAGGGAACTGAAGGGATGGTTGAACAACTCTGTTACATCAATCAAAGGAGGCCTCAATGACCTCAGCCATACCACAAAGGCATGCAAGGGGCATCCTATTCATACTACAACCCCAATCAGAATAGATCCATTCCCCCTTATTTCCCTCCTGCTCATCCTTCGTGGTCCACACCTACTACCTAGTATTTTTCAACTCAATACCATTCCCAATATGCCAACCAACCAGTTCAGCCATATTCTCCTCCACAACCTCAGTGGAATGCACCATCCCAAGGGTGGAGGCCCCCATACAACCAAGATCCAGCTCTATTGCCTCCACCTCCATCTCAACCATAGCTCCTATGCCTTGCTCCACCTAAACAACCTCATATGCTTTCCCAACCAAATCCGAACATGAACAACGGACAAGCACAACAAGTCTATAGTGGAGAAACATTCTACCCTGCCTATGTTGTGGAAATTCATGAAATTAAGCTCAGGTATGGAAGAGTGCTTTCGGATAACCAACCTCCATCTCCACCTGAGGAGCGTGAAGAGGAAAAGGAGGAAAGTGTCCCTCAAGCAAATATATTTCTTTTTCTTGAGATATTAACCCATCCTATCCAGCACACCCCAGAAGAGACTAAACTTCTGGTTGAGTTGAAAAATCTCTGTGTCAAAATCCCACTTCTCCAAGCTATCAAAGATGTCCCCATCTACAACACGTTAATCAAGGAGAAGTGTTTCAAACATCCAGGAAGGCAAAAGAAAGACACCCCTACCATTAATTTCATTGGACAACTATCCAAATTAATGTTGTGGCAGGTGATTTGCCCAAAGTATCTATATCATGGAAGTAATGTAGTAGATGTACACATCAATGGCACCATTGTCCCCCATACCTTGATCGACCTTGGGGATGCCATCAATGTGATGACTAAAGAGACTATGCTTAAACTGAATTTCTAGGGATCATTTAGAAAGACCACAATAGCCTTGCATGTTGTGGACAAATCCACAGTAGCTCCTGAGGAAATTATTGAGGATGTGATGGTCTCCATTGATTCCTAGGAATAACTTACTGACTTCTTAGTTCTCCACCTAAGACCAAGTTCAATGGTTATCCTCTCATCCTTGGGAGGCCTTGGTTAGCCACTGTTGATGCTTAGATAAGTTGTAGGGATGGGAATATGACAATTAAAAATGGGCATTTGTCCAAGAAATTGGTCTTGTACCCTCTTGCTGAACCACATTTAGAGCATGACTTAACTTTATGGTTAGAAGAGGAGGAAGAAGATGAAATCTACTCTTCCCCAATCTATACCCTAGTTGCTACTATAGGAAGGAGGCAACCTGATGAAGACGACCTAATTGAACACATCCTCCAAAATCAATCCCCCAACACCATGCCCCATGAGGAGTTAGTAAAGAAGCCAAAGATGACCCTCAGATTGATTTATGCTTAGCTGACTCAAACCCTACTCATGTCAAGATGATAGAATTTGGCTCTGAAAGAGCATTGAAAATCAACCCCTCTCTGTACACCAAGAAGAGGAGTTATGTGACATGCTAAGATATCATTTGGATGCCTTTGCTTGGAGTTACAATGAAATGAAGGGAGTGCACCCTTCGGTGTGTAGTCACCACATTTACATCAAGGAAGGTTGCAAGCTAGACCGCCAATCTCAGAGGAGAATGAACCCAAGCCTCAAGGATATAGTCAAAGAAGAACTACAGAAGTTGTTGGATGCATGGTTCATTTACCCCATCTCAGATAGTGAGTGGGTGTCTCCTCTAGTTCTGGTTCCAAAGAAAAATGGGAAATGGAGGATCAATGTGGATTACCAAGAGCTAAACAAAGTGACAAAAAAGGACCATTTCCCTCTATCGTTCATTGACCAAGTTTTAGATGGTCTGGTAGGAAAGAAGTTCTTCTCCTTCCTGGATGGATTTAGTGGTTACAATCAAATCCAGATCAGCCCAGAGGACCAAGATAAAACCATTTTCACCTATCCCCAAGGTAACTTTTCTTACAGGGTCCTTCCTTTTGGTTTATGCAACGCCCATGCCACTTTTTAGAGAGAAGTCTTGAGCATCTTTGCAGATCTAGTCCATGATTCTGTGGAAATTTATATGGATGATTTCACCCATTATGGGTGCGATTTCCTGGAGGCTCTCTTTAACCTGGGAAAGGTGTTAAAGAAATGCATTGAAATGAACTTATCCCTTAGTCCCAAGAATTCTAAATTCTTAATGTCTGCATGGACTGTTCTAGGTCACCCAATATCCCAGGAAGGATTGCAGGTAGACCCAAATAAGATAGCTATCATAAAGAGAGTCCCTACTCCTCAGAAGCAGCAGGATGTTAGAATTTTCTTAGGCTTGGGCATATACTATAGGAGATTCATAAAAGACTTTAGCAAGGTAGTCTCACCCTTGTTTGGTCCATTGTCCAAGGACTTTGAATTTTATGTTCAGAAAGCTGCCAAGAGGCACTACAAACCCTAAAGGACAAGTTGACTACTACACCTATTCTCTGAGGCCCAAATTGGGCTCTTCCTTTTCATACACATGTTGATGTCTCTCACAAATCTATAGGAGCAACTCTGGGCCAAATAGATGACAAGCTACCTTGTACCATTTACTTCATCAAAAAAATTTTGTCCAAAGCCAAGTTAAACTACACAGTGACAGAAAAAGATCTCCTAGTTATTGTCCATTCATTGAATAAATTTAGACATTACATTACTAGTTACCAGACATTTGTACATACCAACCATGCTGGCATTAAATATTTGATGAACAAAACTGATGTGAATGCTCAAATTATTAGATGGTTACTTTTGTTACAACAATTTGATCTAACTATTATTGATAAGCCTGGAAGAGAAAATGTAGTTGCATATTTTTTGTCCAGATTGACTTTTCCTGTAGGTGAGGAATCAATGGTTAATGACCAACTGTCAAATGAGAATTTATTCACCATTTCAATTCTCTCTTTGTGGTTTGCTGACATAGCCAACTACTTAGTATCTACAAAGTTCCCTCCAAATCTGTCCTCCAAGGATAAGAGTAGAATTATAAGGAAAAGTGCCCCATTCACTTGGATTGGGGGCAATCTCTTCAAGGTGGTCTGAGATCAAATTCTGAGAAGATGTGTCAGGGAGGAGGAAGTTTTTGACATCCTTCTAGCATGTCATGATGGGCCTTATGGAGGTCACTTTGTAGCCAAAAGGACAACATTCAAGGTACTACAAGCTGGCTATTATTGGTCCACTCTCCACCAGGATGCAAGAAGGTATACAAGCCAGTGTGATCGGTGCTAAAGGATGGGGAAACCTACTCCTAGGGTTGAAATTCCTTTGCAACCTCAAGTGAATTTCGAGCCATTTGACAAGTGGGGCATGGAATTCATTGGGACCATTGACCCTCCATCTAGACAGAAAAAATATATCATTGTGTGCATCGAATACTTAACAAAGTGGGTTGAAACCAACGCTGTCAAGGTAGCCACAGAAGAAAAAGTGGTTGAGTTCTTGAAGAAGAATGTGTTTTATAAGTTTATATACCCTAGAGAGTTGGTCACTGACCATGACAGTCAATTCACCTCACACATGATTGAGAATCTGTTAAGCCAGCATAAGATCAAGCATAGAAAGTCCACTCCTTACCACCCTCAGGCTAATGGATAAGTAGAAGTCACCAACAGAGTGTTGGAAAGAATTTTGACTAAAGTGGTTAGCAACAACAAAAAGGATTGGGAAGACAGATTGGTGGAGGCCACTTGGGCCTACAATACAACTTGGAAGACCACCACTAACTTTACCCCTTTTGACTTGGTCTATGGGAATAAGGCTCTTCTGTCCATTGAATTTGAATATAACACCTTAAGGATGGCAGAACAATTAGATATGGATGTCACAAGGGTACAACAAGAGATATTTCTCTAGCCAAATGGGTTAGATGAATTCAAGATGTAGGCCATCCTGCACACAGAAGTGACTCAAGTACAAAGAAAAATCTAGCATAACAAGAATATCAAAGACAAACTGTTTCGAGAAGGCAATTGGGCCCTATTGTATGACTCCCGATACAAATATTTCAAAGGAAAGTTGATGACAAGATGGTTGGGACCATATTTAATAGAAAAGTTCCGTGATAATGGTGTTGTTTAGATAAGAACCATTGATGAAGAAGGTATCCCTTTGTTTGTCAATGGGTACACTGGGTTGAAAGTCTACAAAAAGCCTTTGTCAAAGAAGGAGCTCATCAGTAGCATCAACAAGGTAGTGATGGTGATTGAAGGAGTTTTGGCTTCCACCTCACTAGGCTCTTGAGGTCTATTGAAATTTTGAAAAAAAAAAGAAAAAAAAATAAAGAGGCTCAAGTGAAAACCTCCATGAGGCACTTGAGTCCCACTGTTAGGTTGAAAACCTCTTTGAGGTGTTGTCGTTTTGTATTTTTGAGGTTGAGGGAGTAAACATATAGGAAAAAACCGAAACCACTTTGGAAGCTAGGATCTTGCCCTGCTAGCTTCAGAGAGGTATCTCTCTGTAAAATTTAGCTTTGTTTTATGCGAATTTTAGGCTAGTTATTACTATACTAGTTGTTTTTTATTGGATTGTTCGGTTGATTTAATTGTTATAATTCCATTGGGCTATGGAGTCTAAAGATAAACTAGATCTGCATCAAACTTTGTAGGATTTTCACAAGGAAAGCTAGGTTGTAGTAGTTGGATCTTTCAGAATTTTAAATGAATTATGAAACAAAAGAAATATAAGATTCAATAGAAACTAAGGAGCAATGAAGAATTCCTTAATTTGACTTCAGTAGAAAACATATAAATTACTAAGAACCAAAATAGGGTGTTATTTATAATATATCCTATTCATCACAACTTATGTTATGTAATTAAGCTTTTCAGAAATAACAAAGAAAGGAAACAACGATTAAACACATAAATTGAAGAATAACATCACCATTTGGTACACCAAATGAATCTATGAAGAATTTCCTTGTATTATTGATGCTTCCAACAACTTGGAAATTAAATTTTTCAAAGGAAAATTATATTCAACAATCAACATCTATTACTTCAAACTATGAAGTATTTATATAAATTCTAAACTCAGATTTCTTGAAAAAATATCAAGATTTGTTTACAAATATCTCAAATTGTCTTACACAGATAGAACTAAAATATAGGACATTCAAAACTAATGAATCTACTTGGAACTATATTTTTTTATTTCTGGTGACAAAGAAGAGCAATTAGAATTTGATAGCAACTCTTATTTGATGAGGTGGCCTCCAAGTCCCTAACTGTCTTTGAGTTTTTTCCTCCCGAAATTATGAAAAATAGGGTCCTGTAATACATTTGCATATACCAAACCATAATATATTTTATAAAATGGAGAGAGGTTTTTGTAAATTATGATGTTGGAAACAAAAACCTCTTTAAGATTTTGAAAATTCATTTCCACCTAATCGGAAACCACATTTGAAAACATTGGCTGAAAACAGGAAAATTTGGGAAAATATACCTGCAAAGATTCATCTAAATCTCCCAAACCATAACAACTATTACAAAAATGAGAGAGGTTTTTGTGCATGAGGATGTTAGAAACAAAAATTTTTTTCCAAGTTTGAAAATTGATTCTCAATTTTTTGTAAACCATGTTTGAAAGTACTGTGTTGTATAGGGAAAAAACATAGTTTTACTTGTCCATGAAACGAACATATGACGTGGAGGCAGGAGGTGACATGGAGGTGGGGGATAATGTGGAGGCACATGGTTGGAAGAAATATGATTAGGTGGTAGAATAGGAGTGGAAGATGAGGAGGGACATGGTGGGTGGACATTGGCGCGTGAGTAATAAGAGGAGGATATGTGGTGGTAGTGAAGTGGCGGTTGAGTGGAAGTGGGGGGGTGACGCAACCAGGAAGGTGGTTTGTGGCAAGGAGTGGATATTGCTTTCAAAGGGGGCTAGAGGCAGATTTTGGTATTAGTGAAGGGCAGTCTGAAATGTTTAGGATCCGACACATAGTAGCAGGGCCTGGGGGTAAAACCACTAATTTTGGACCGAACCCCCCCCGGTTAGGCCCCTATACTACTAGTGTAACCCCTTATTGTTATTAGTAAAACGCACTTATTATATTGATGTACACATGTAGTGCCTATATTGTTACTATTGTGCCCCATAGAAGCCCACTATTGTTATTATTGTGCCTTTACATTATTATTGTTATGTTGGCTCTGAT
>APFE030800271.1:25788-45760 GCA_000404065.3 Pinus taeda
AAAGGAGGTCTTTTCATTTGTATCATCCAAGAATTGTTCATTTATGTAATGTAAAGGAGGTTGCCCCCTCGAAGAGGCTGAATTCTAAGGCGTTGATCTATCTTTTTTTTATCTTTTCTTGAGCTCGTTTCATAACACCCCCCCTCGCCCACCCCCCCACCAATAAAGGGAGATAAGATGAGGGGGTCTGGATTAGATCGGGTGTCATCAGATCGAATATGACTTGAAAATTGGGTGCAGAAGATGTTCGCAGTTTAACCATATATGAAAAATCTCCTTTTGTCATTATCAATTTTACAATAAAATCAAAGCTATAATACCAAGGCCTTATTACAATTTATTTAATCACATTTAAATGATATGATTAATTTAATCTAAACACACTTAATTATTCTCTAATGTTGCATTTTGACTTGCAAGCATATTTTTTATTTTCTCTAGGTTTTGACCTTTTTTGGAAATAATTACAACATGGAATATTATTTGCAATATGATATTTCTGAGATAAAATACTCAATCAGCTTGAGATCATATAAATTATAGGACCTTAACATGAGGTAGTCCAATAGTGTCTTAAAAAGTAAAAATAAAAATAAAAATAAAAGTCCTCTGGGTGAAAACCTCTTTTGAGGTGCCCACGGCAGGCCATCAGGATGAAAACCTCCTTTGAGGCAACTTGGTTGTCTTCCAAAAAAAGAAAAAGATAAAAAGCACAAAAATAATGGCAGGGACCTCAAAACTTTCCACTCATAACAATTCTAGTTTTTGTAGGTTTTCAAAGAAGATAATGGACACAGAGATTAGAGGGCATCAAGCCCTACAAAACCCCATGTTTTTCTTTATCAATTTCATCTCCTCCATAATTCCCATTTTCATTCATTCATACTCATCTCCAACAACATGAAAATTCAAATTTCAGGCAATTATGTGCTTTCTATAGGATTTCCTGTAATTACTACAGGAGTTTCTTGTAGTACTACGGGAAGTCCTGAACATCTACAGGAAAGGCAGTCCGATAGAGAAATTATGATGAAAGCCTATTTTGGGATAAAAAAGAAGGCCATTGAATTCACCACACCTCAAACAACCCCCTTCATGACCATGTCACCCCTTGTGTCCGTAAAAAAATCAAGTTAGAAAAAAATAAATAAATAAAATTGAAGAAAAAAGAGAAAAGAACATCAAAGAGGCATGCCACCAGTAGCCTACCTCACCTACCACTCCATATCCACACCTTCCACTCATTGCAATACCTATCCACCCTCCAAGCAAATAGAGGACACAAAAATTCAAAAAAAAAAAGAGGGTAACTACAAGACATCATGTAGTTTTCCTATAGGAAACATTGTAGCAGCATATTCTGAAGAAACAACAACTCTAGGCTTAACCTTCAGCACAATGATTGAAAGAGAAGAAGCATAACTACAGGAATAATGAAACTCCTCCAGAGCTCAGCAGTAACAAAGGAAGCCAGAGCTTACACATCATCAAGAAAACAACCCATTAGCAAGATAAGATCAACAAAAAGGAAAAAGGCAGTCAAGAAGATGTACCTGGGTCATGAGCAGCACAAAAACACCTCTCCAACATCCATCAACAAGGAAAAGGACCAATAGGTATGTCACCTCATCAATACTCCCTCATAAGTATGAATATGATTAAACTATAGGAATATGTAGAAAGTTGATTTTATAAGCAAAGGTGGCCAGTTAACTTGGCCACCCTCAGTCTGATAACGAAAAGTAAGTGTTAGTCAACTAGACACGTGGCAAGGTCACACCAATGGGAATAAATAAGAAAGGTGTTCAAATTATGGTGAATAGAAGTAGGTGATGATTACAAGGAAAGGTGGCATGTTAACTAGTAGCGGGACCAATGGTCTAAAAGGATAAATACGTACTCGGCTAACCAACACATCCCTCACAAAACCATCCATAAATAGAAATATTCATTGACTTCCATGCAAAGTATTGTTTATCTCGAGATTTTGAGAGCAGAGATAACCTCAAGGAGCCATATAAAGGAAAAGTTAGTCTCAGCCTATCTACAGTGAGCACTTACATGAAACACAGAGAAACTATAGGAAACAGTGAGCACATATAGGAAACATAGAGAATTGTCACAAATGCTATAGGTGGGTGCCTAGGGCCAGCAATTCAAGAATTCTCATCACCAGAGTATTGCAGAGGAAGGTAGGTGCCATATCCCCTGTGTTTTCATTTGTAAAGAGAAAAAGGAAAGAAATTCCATTTCTTTTAAGTATTTGTAGTGTGCATAAAGATAGACATAATTCTGTGGAAGATTGTGTAGGGTAAAGTTTAAACCTTCATCACCTAGAGAAGTTATTAAGCTATAGCGACCCAAATCTCATACAAATAGGTTAATAGAGAGAAAATATGATAGGGGGTTTCAACAAAAGGGATCTGATAAGAACAACCAAAATACACCAACATCCTCCTATAGTAGAAATCTTTACAAGGCATCAATGGTTGGGGTTCTTTGAGCTACTTAGGGGATATGATGATGATGTAGCTAGGGAATTTGCAATATCACTCATACCTATGTCTAAATCAAATTCCACTATTGCAGTGATGGGATTGTCAGTAACAATTACCCCTGAGAGCATCAACAGGATCACTACACTTCCTCTATTGTTACAGTGGAGAAAAGAGGACAAAACTAGTAGCACTCTTTCCAAGAAGGGATTTTTCTTGGAAGGAGAAGAACCAATTGAAGACAAAAATGGGGTTAGAAGGGAAATCATTCCATATCCTTGGAATTAAGTAAGTTATCACATAATCAAGTATATTTCCTATGAGGGTAGACTCAGTATAGTCTATGGGTACTAGTTTAGACTCCTCCATGAGTTGAGATTTGGAGAAGAAATACCTCCTCATAGAAGACTTAGCGTGCATTACATTTTGTTACAATCGATGATAGACATGAGCATCAAGCTACAAGAAGGAAAATGTCGGTAACTATCACATCATGTGTTTATCAAACTCATCCTAGAGGATGCTCTAAACAATTTGAGAATCCCTATTATGTGGTCAACATTTGCAAACATGAACGAAGAAAATGAAATTCAAGCCATTGAATATGAAAGAAACCCTACTTCTATTGAGGAAGAAGAGGGAGAAGATCCTCAAGGAAAAGAACAAGAGCCTAAAGAAGAAGAACACGAAGAGGAGGAAGAAGAGCCTGAAGAAGAGGAGGAAGAAATAGATGAGACAAAGGATGAAGCACAAAAGGATGAACAAAGTCTTGAAATATAAGGCAGGGAAGAAGAGGAATCTCCAAGGGTGTCTTTAGAGCCCATAGAGAAGGAGACAACAACTTCTTTAACTGCCCTAAGTACACCTATCAAATCAAGAGGAAAGAGGCAAAGGAAAACTCCCCTTTATTTCAGAAAAAGGAAGAGCACTAGGATAAAATAGGGGAGACCTCAAACCCCTACCAAGATTCCCATTATCATAGAGTACTCGCTAAAATAACAAGAGAAGTTAGTCCCTCTAGGAAAGAGAGGTGAAGAAGGAACATCACAACACACTTCCCCAAGGTCACCAATCACCTATGTTAGGAGGCCTATCACCGGGTCAACCTCAGCAAAACAAGTTAAATAACCTTTGACCCCTTTTCAAAAAGGGAAAGGTCTCCTACAGGAAACACATACATGCCTACATGAAGAAAAAACAGTCCTACATGAAACCCTGTCAAAACTCTAGGAAACACAGATAGGTATACAGGTAGAAACAAAAGTCCTACAGGAAACCCTGTCAAAACTACAGGAAACATAGGAACAAGATAAGGAAGGATTACAAGGGAAAAAGGAAGGAAAAGAGGTGAAAAATACTCAAGAAATAGTAAAGGGAGAGTCCTAGGAGCTGAAGGAACCTCGTCCACAACCAAACATCAGCTCCTAATACAAATTCATTGAGGGGGTTAGAGTGACACCACAAAAATTTTCCATCCCTCTATTCTTTGAACTTGAAAAGGAGAGAGCACGAACACATCGTTGGATGCAAATTACTAAATAAAAAAGTGTAGATTAAGTAGGACATATGGAAGAAAAGTTGATAGAAATGGGAAGAGAGTTGAGTAGAATAAGAGACAGAGAAAGAGATGAAATCTCAACTAGAGGTTGAGAACACATGGCTAAAGAGGAAACTATAGTAGAAGGAGAGCCAATTGGAAACTATTGCAAGTCTCTCCATGGATGCACTCCAATGCAAGATGGCCGCAAAATCCTATGCCTTATACCTCAAAGAACAAAGGTTGTAGTTTAAGATAAAAACCCTTGCACAAAGAGGAACTATGCCTTTCCAAGACTATAGGCAGTTCATTGACCTCTGTGACCAAAAACCCTGGAGGACAGGGCCAATATATCTGAATTTTACCTACAAAACTTGGCCCTAATAGATTTGAATGTGTGGGATCCTAATCCAAAGCTAAGGGATTTACAACTGATGTCCTTGGCATCATGGATGAATCATGAGGAGGCCAGGGCTACAGAAGGAAAAAGGATATTGGCAAGATAAGAAACCAAAAACCCCTTTTCATTAGAGTAGAGCAAACCAACTCCATGGCTTTCATTAGTACCCACAACCTCATTGCCAATGATCCCCAGATTGCACCAAGATAAATAGCTGCATAAGAGAAATACATCACTCATTTTGAGGACATGTTGAGATTGCTAAGGGATGAAATGCAGAAATCCTGCCAAAGGAGGTGGAACACCTTGCCCTACCGCCTAAATATTAGGAAGTAGCATTCTCCTAAAAGAATGAGGGATGCACTAGAAAGGACCCCAATGTATAAGAAAGCATTGCAGAGACTCAAATTCAACTGGATTGGCTTGAAACTCAGTCCACCTTTGATTTTGGACATGTTAGAAGGGAGAAAGGAGGAAGAAGAAAGAAAGCAATGGGAGGAGATAGAGAAGCATGCAAGATTTTATCCACAAGAGGAGGAGACTACAATAGAAGTCTGGAATGTCAAGGAGGCCACCAAAGCAATGAAAGACATGGACATAGATTGAGTTGCTCAAAGGATGAGAAACACTTTCAATAGGGGGGTGATGATGAGGCTCATTAATGGGTAAATTATGTGGACATTAATACAACTCTCTAGCTTGCTAAAATCAACTTTTCTCATAATTCTTTACACGTTTTTTATATTTTGATTAATGAGAAGGGTAAAGATGAGATGTCATGTCAAGTGGTCTAATGTGCATTGATTGTAGGTTTTGGAGAAAATTTTGGCTAATTAAAGTGTAGGAACTCGAAGGAGACAAGCAAGAGGGATTTTAGGAGACAAGATCTCCCTCCTTAACTCCTCACTCACTCGAATATTCCTCCATCGAATCTCATCAATGTGGAGTTGTAGGTAGTTGGACCATTAAGATCATTGGAAACCAAGCCAGTGACAGTTGAAAACCAGTTGATCTCGAGATTGGGATCCAAGGCTCCCTAAATTTAAGGAAGTTGTTGGTAACTTCAGTTGTATAAATAAGAAGGCCTAGAGCCTCATTAGGATTTAGATTTTTGTTCATTGTAGCCAAGAAGCATTTTCGAGTTTAAACATTGTGACTGATCACTCTTGTGTATTTTTGATATTTTAAAGAAAATGAGAAGAATTCCCTTGATCCAACACTGAGTTAACTCATAGGCCTAAAACTCTTGGATTAAGGCCCAACCCTAGCAGTAGATGTTCCTCTTTTTGTAGATGTACGCTTAGATTACATTCATAGTTAGTTTTTGAACTAATTTTGGTGTTGTTATTTTACAAGTATTGGTATGATTAATTACTTTGCTTCCATTTGTGGATAGTTATAATAGTGGTATCATAGTGACAAAAGGAATTTTGGAAAAGCTGGTGATAGTGGCTTTCACCTCATCTCTCTCTTTTGGGATCATGACTTGAGGGACACTTTCATACAGTCCAAAAACAAAGTTCTTGCTTTGTTGCATAAACTACGGTTTCTTGGTGAGTAGACCTTTGTCTTTAAGTCTCTTAGGATGAGTTGCAATTTTCATTTTTAATCTCTTAAATATGTATTGGTTTCAAAGAAATTCCACTCATGCACTTAGCGATTAGATGGTAATAGCTTTGTTTTCTTCCATTTAATAAATATTTCCCATGTATAGTTTCATTTGTGTATAGATGCAGACAAGAATATGTGTTTATGAAGAAGCTTCTACATTTCAAGGAAACCTCATCTTGTTTTCCTCATCCAAACCTTATCCACCCATGTCGCCAAAATCCACTAAAATCTCAATCCAAATTCTTCTTTTATAAGAAAAAATGTCATTTCCATTGAGAAAATCCAACCATCTTGAAATACTTGTTTGAGAGCTGGGTAGCTTTCACCCCCTTCATTCCTTATTCTACTATTATCTACCTTTCCCAAGCTTCATTCCACCTTATAAACTATTTCCTAAGCTTTCGGCTTGTTCCTATAATAAAATAGGGGACCCTGTAGGAGAACTAGGACATCTTGTAAGAGAACTAGGACATCCTATAGTTTTCCTGTAGGAAATACTATAGCAGCTTGTTTTGAGCCCGAATTGATCAAAATCATCACTGAAGCAAGGATTAGGCCTCCAATTTACCTCCATGCCATCAAGACAATTCCAACCCTCTTCCTCCATACTTGTCTACCCTGCCAAAGAACAAGTGAAGATTACCATTTACATTCATAAAACGAAAAGATAAAGAAAAAGAGTTATTTTATTTCTTAATTAGCACATGCATGCAGCAGTTGATATTCCCTAGATCAGATTCCATGCTCAGTAATTTGAATCATCACATGTGATAAATAGGGTTAAGCTAGATTTCTTTTGCAAGAAAAATGTGTAAATGAGTAGATAGAGGATTTCATGTTACTTTACAAGCATCTTTCAATTCATTCTTTCATTCTTTAAAATAGGAAACATTTCTTTTCTTTCATTTAGGATAATTTTCCCTTCTCCAATTGATAGTCAGACTTCTTCTAGTCAATAGAAGACTAGTTTGAGAAACCATAGTGGTCTATCGCCACAGTTGAACAGTGACAAGAGTAGACCATTACATATATTTGTGTATACAATGTTTTCACCTCCAAGTTTATACAAACCCTGGGTTGATGGAGTAAAGTTGGTAGCCCCAAGAGTTGCAACATTCTTGTTGCAATATTGGCACTCATTAGGAAGTTCCATGCATGTTAACAAAAATATCTTACTAATGTAGTCCAAGTCAAATGAAAAGAGTATGGGGGCTAAGATTTCATGTGTGTTAAAAGGAGGCTTTCTATGACATTATAATTCATAAAGTGCACATGCTCTTTTTTTAAAGTTCATCATATGACTTTAGGTGGTGCCATGTATCAAAGGAATGACATGCACATAAAAGTAAGGATTTTGGTGTTATGGATGGACATCCTAGAGAATTTGGTTGGGGGTAGGGAGGGGGGGATTGGGAACCTTGGTGGGAAATGGGGAATGATCTTATGGAAGGTGGGATATGTTTCCTAGTGTGTGGACCTACCCAAGTAACTAGACAAACGAGTTAAACATGTGATTAGAGGCTACTATGATGGGATTCAACATCCTATGTGACCATAAGGAAGTGGAATCAATAGAAACACAAAATACAAACCTTCCACATTAGCTATAGGACTCCCAGGAACCATCCCAACCACTCAGGTAACTAGCCTCTGGGTCCCACTAAGTTTGCAGACCAATTAACACGCAAACGCTCCCATGATAATGGAATGCATGTGTCCAGAAGGCTTTAGATGCTCCCACAACATGGTATGACAACATCCAAGGGCTATTTTTCTCAGTGATGTGCCAATGTCCCTGGGATTTGAGCCACTGTTTTAGGCCCAAAGCCCAGGTCACTGCCCAAAACTAAATGACACCTTCATAATACAAAGATAACAAGGGAATGATGATACAAATGAAATTAATTGAACAAGGGATGGACTGGAGCCCTACAATCCATGATAGGAATTTCGTCAAACATATCACAAATATGTAATTTAGAGGTTTAAACAACATATTTAAGCATAGGGGTCTCATACTTATATGAGAATCACTAATAAGCATTGGTCCCTTGTATCACTATTTGCATTATCATTTATTAGGTCATAGATACATTGTCCATTCATTTACCAATCACAACATGAGGGATCCATACGTCATCACTGTCAGAATACATTCTTATAACTAGCAAAATAATAGTAGAAATATCAAGGATACATCAGCCATAAATTCCACATATAATCCAATACATTTACACATAAGATATCAAGGAGAGAACCTCTTATTAATCAATGAAAAATCCAACCCAGTATGGGACTACCACATTCCACTAGACCATAGAATGGTTGAGCTAATTCTCTCTTCAAACATTCACCCTCCTATCATATTCCAAGTATGAATAAGGGATTCAAACCAAAAGAACCAACAAGGTAATCTTGAGGCTAAACCACCTCATCCTCATCAATAGAAACCAAGATTTACTGCAATTCACACCAGATCACTAGGCCAACACAATAAACATGTAATAAGAGGCTTTACCATGATCTTCACTAGATTATTAGGCCAAAACAAGCATGGATTCCACTATATTTCTCCACCTACACCGTGAGGAATGTTCCTGTCTCCTAGTCGCTTAGGATTTACCGTAATCCATTGTTTGGTCCAAAGATCAGAGGCCCTAAACCAAGACTCCACCCTTTAGGCTTTATCATATATCCCGCTCTTTACCAGCAAGGATTCCAAAGCCTAATCAAGGGAAAACACCTTTAGGCTTTACCTTATATCCTGCCATTTACCAGAAAGGATTCCTAAGCCTACCGTGTCACACAATACCTAGATTTACCACAACCCACAACTTGGTTTAGGGGTCACTAGGCCAGTGGTTTTACCGCAATCCACAATTTGGTTCAGGGATCACTAGGCCATGTGTTATTTCTTTCAGAGATCGACCTCACTCAACTTTGAATCCATCCAAAAAGGCAACTCAACCAAAACATGAGAGCCCCATCACACCATGGCTATCCAAAAATGGAAAGGCTAGGCTAAAAACACTATCACACCTAGAAAAACCCATGCCCTGATAGCAAAGAACCACATGAAATACCATGTATGCGAAATATAGCAAGGAAATCACACATGCAAATCGATACCTGGAAAGAATCATGTTGTAGCTACTTGATACTGCTCTTCCTTGCTTGCTCCTTCCTTCCTCTTGCCTCCTTTTCCTTTCTTGATCCAATACCAAAGTGCTCCAAGAAAACTCTAAGTGTCCAAGAGTATGAGAGAGAGAGAAAATAAAAGAGAGCTCTACAAAAACCTGTCAAAATCTTGCCAACTAATCCTCATAAGCATTTTTATCAATGAGGCCTCTATTTTCTTCTTTTTCCATTATTTTTCTTCATTTTCCTCCTCACATGCAACCTGTGACGTTTCACCTTCCTTTTCTCCTAATTTCCATTATTTTCATAAATAAATGTGTCAAAAATTCTATTTTCCTTTCCAAATCCTTTTAAATTACCTTTTCGAATTTATTTTATCCATAATAACCGAAATGAACACCCACTAGTATGTATTTCCCACCATTCATCTTGGAATACATGTCTCATAACCATGTTCTTGTATTTTTTTTTACGTGGATTTTTAACCAAGGTCTTATGGAACCCTCCCCCTTAGGGGAACACAGTCCTCTCTATTCAATGACACCTATAACCAACAAGACCACTGAAAACAAAACACATTGCCCATGGAACTTTATAACACAACTTGTTGCAGTATTTACAATGAACATCTGCTAAAACATGACAAACATACCGTTTACTAGAGCTTTATAACACAACTCATTATGGTATTTACAATAATAACCACATATACACACATACACATTTCTTCAACCACCAAATAAAAGAATACGATGCCTGCATCCACAACAAGGGAATCTAGAGGCTCACACCTCCCTTAGACAAAATTTTAGGGGCTTCGTAGGTGGGCTAATTTTCCTTTGGAAATTTCCATTTTTTTCTAAAATGATTTGCCCAAATTTTATAGTGCACCATTATTTTACCTTAAAAACTTCCAAAATATTATATCAACTAATATAAACTCATTGGAAATCTAAATATTTCTACAAAAATATCACCAAAAGTTTTACAATTTTCATATTAAGAAATAGTAAGATTCTCCAAGGTTTCTAAATTTTAAGATAAACTTCAATCCTTAAAATTTTCCCTGACCTCCACCCTCAAAATAATACCAGGATTCACCTCCTTCCCAGGAAGTTTATAATCCACTGCAAGGTCAAATTTGCATCCAATGTTTAGTGCTATAATCCTGTGCCACTTTTCCTCTCATTGAACGATTACCAACTCATTGTCCCATGTAAAACTGCCAATGTGCATTTGATTCCATCTGGCAATGCTATTGACCAAAACAAATCCATCCCCAACCTTCCATTTTCAGCTACACAGTCCCTCGAGAAACCCGGTCACCTCTTCCATGCAGTCACTCACCTTCCAAGTTCCCCGACATCCCCTATCCTGGGCGATCCATCCCTTGGCAAGGCTTCCTCGCATCCGAAGTTCAAACAACTAAGACATATACCTGCTCAAACCATCATACCGGTCACAACATGCTCATGGAAATCAATGGTCATTATTGGGTACCAGTGTCCCACAATGGCCCTGCTCTTAAATGCTTTACCGACATATTGCTGCCTATTCCAATCCTTTTTTTTTGTTGCCAATTCTTGTAGTCAGTTTCAACCACCCATCCAAGAATTCCCATGCTTGTTGTACCAAGCACATAACTTCCATTAGATTTAAAATGAATTAAAATAAACTCACATCATACCTTATTTGTAGCTCATCAATAATGTCCACTTGCAATCCTATTTACTCCCTGCCACAACAAGTAAAACTAACTATTTGATCAAATCATCATGAATAAACATATCATATCTAGTTAGCTCAAACTCAAGCATCATAAATTAAAAACATGAATCACATGAAATCATCATAAACCATAATCATAAATCACATGTAACCATCAGAATCATAGATCACATGCATAATAAAAATGAAATAAAATACTAGTACTTATCCTTTAATCAATCCTTAATGTCTACCTTTGTCCTTATTTTGTATGCACTCCAGATTGGTTGTCACACTCGACAAACACCCAATTCCTTCTCCTCAACCATGTGCACATACACATAGTGTGCATGAGATACATACAACCACACACAACATACAACACCACACAATCCATACACCTACACTTGATATACAACGCAACAGATACATCTAGACCCGATGTACAACACCACACAATATATGTACCTACACTTGGCATACAACACAACACAATACATGTACTACCTTGAGTACAACACAATGAGTACACATGTCACGATACCATGACTACTCAATGCACATACATAGTACCACATGTCCACAACAAGAATGTATGACATGCACACAATACCACTGTACACCAGTACTGTACAACATGTACATAGTACCACTTGTACAAATAACCACCCGCACAACATGTGTACAACATCACATGTAAACGACACTACCTGCACAACATGTGTACAACATCACATGTAAACGACACTACCTGCACAATGTGTACACAACACCACATGTACATCGTACTACCTATACAATGTGTACACAATGCCAGATATATACAACACCACATGCACATGTACACAAAACCACATGTACACAAGACCATATGCATGACATGTACACGACGCCACCTGCACAAAACACCACATGTACAACATGTACATGGTACCACATTCTCACAGTGCCACTTGTACAATCATGCACACAACACCATATGTACATAGCACCACATGTACAATATGCACACAACACCTTATGTACATAGTGTTGCACATACAACATGTACATAACAACCTATGTACACAACACTGCATATCCAACATGCGCACAACACCACATATTCCTCGTGCGCTCAATACAATATGTAAACAACATTGCATATCCGACATGTACATAACACCATCTATATCCAACACTGCATATGCAATATTCACACAACACTATCTATACCACTCCGTACCCAGCATTGCATAAACAACATGTACACACACTATATATAATAGCACCGCATGTGCATAACATCACAGGTGCAACATGTACAACATATACACCATATGCACAACAATAGTACCACACATCCAAAACCACACTATTTCTGTTGAGCAACCTTTCTTGCAGTGCCTTATCCATGCTTGTCCCAACATGTCGCAAACCACACTGCTTTCATTTAGCTGATGTATCCCTCATAGTTACTATCATAACATAAACATTGACATAACACAAGAATACAATATCAATTCATAACCACATGATACTGACCTCATATACTTTTCATGACTACTCTCCCCACTTGGTTCCCATAAGACCAGGAACCTTATCATGCCACTTACCTACATAAGCAATCATTCCTCCACAATAATGATCCCTGACACCTTGTCGGATAGTGACCTAGATACATGGATACATGCATACATATACATAAATATTATCATAAAACAATCATGATCTTGTCAGACAATGACATACATAGACACATACATACATATATAAACATAAACATAATCATGATCATAACATAATTATCAGATAACATAAGGTCAAGGTTAAGAGAACTCCCTTTGTTTGTACACACCATGCACAATATTGAGAACAATCGTTCCCAACATAGCCAAGGCATATGATTCCTCAGATCCATTTACTTCACCTTTCATGTTACCTTTCTCATGGTTGTATTGCCATTGTCTATGTACACCAATGGACTGAACCAATCTAATCGATTGTCATATTCTTGCCTTCAACTTCCCTTACTCATGTACTGAGCTTCATTCGGGTCTTACAGTACTTGATAGGTTCCACACAACTCTCCCGGAGTTTCATCAACTTTCTTCTTCCCCAACCGATTCCCAAGACTCTCAAAACATAAAAGGCAAGAAAAAATGAAAACAAGAAGAAAATCATGAAAACCAATAACAATACGACATCGTGAACAAAGTGGTATTTCCATACACTAGACATAAAAAAAGTTCCAAATTAGTGCAAACAAAGCACAAAGAATTGAAATCACAAGACTCTCAATAGACACCATGACTCAATCCCCATGGTTCCTAGTGCTTCCAAAGGAAAGCTTAACCTGAGCCTTCTTTAGAATTCCATGGTAGTCCCTTTGCCATGAAATCCATTGCATCATATTTCTATAAACACATAATTGTCAGTGCATAAATAAACATAACAATACACCAGTTACCTTACCTTGTTGTGCAAATGACATTGCTTGCAACTGAACACATCCATTCCATATCTCAAGGGACTCCAACCCTTCGACGAATCTAGCCATAACTAGAACCAATTATTATACTTGTCAAATACATATTCATGAATATAACACATATCCTCATAATTTCAGACAAATTCAAGGTTAAGAATACTTCCTGTATGCAAAGCACTCAATCGTTGGGAATTGCAGTTTCCAAATATATCCAAAGGAATTTTCACCCAATTCCTTTCTTTTACCTTTTCCTTGCTGCAATTGAGTCTTACTATGCATTGTCACATCACCCAACTAGATAGTTATATAAACAAATCAACTATTACCTTTTCATGCTAATACCAAGCATGTTTCCTGCAGCTGTTCACACATGTCAATCACATGTTCCAAAGATCAAGACACCATGTATATTACTTGGAAATCAGTCTTCACCAAGTCTAACAACCATGTCATACTCAACAATCAACCCACATTCATCAGTCATAATATATAATGCTACAACTATCATCTACTTACACTCAATTACATATTAGTTGTCTCAACACATATGTATTAGTACAACCATCTTAAAACAATATCACTTCGGAAAGAAATATTATAGACACATACTCATATAATTCAAGTAATCAAACATTCAGAAAATAGATAAATGACATAATCAAACATTCAAGCACCAAATATATGACATAAGAAAACTCATACCTTAATGTATCTTAGTGGAGGTTATCTTATTTGCGCAATCAATCCAAATTAGCACAATATAACTTCACAACATATTAACTCAAACATAAATAAGGTCATGATATCCATAACAGTAACTAGATAACATGTTCACATCATAAGCTCATAAATAATTGTCATTTGTACATAATAATCACATCTGTACAGTCAATCTAGATTAATATGACATAATATCACAACATATTAACTCATACTTGAATTTCATAACCCTAACCATTTGCATAGACCAATCCAACTTAGTATGATACATATAACATCATGATATTCAATGCATTAACATAACCATCATGCATATGACCATAATGCATACAACAACATGTTACTATCATTCATGACTATATGACGCATGTGCATATGACCACACTAATCAACTAGCATTTATCATGTATGTAACCATAAAATCAATAGAATGAAAGGCATACACATAACCATAATGCATATAACAATCCTTAACCTACATACCTGCGTTCTCAACATACAAGCTTGTATGACGATCTTCTCTTACCCTAAAGTCCATTTTTTCAACTTCACTTTGATGATCTTCATCTCCTACTCTATTTTATCCAACACATTAGCATCATAACATATTAATATCATCATGATGACCTAATTGCATACAATGACCTCACAATGCATGTTTGACCTACTATACATGCATAATTATAACCATGACAATGCATGCATAATAACATATGGACACTAACATGCATAACAAATGCATATACAACTAACATGCATTCATGACTAAAGCATCCCAACAACAACATCATCAACCTTCACCTGGTGACATCACTACAACCATGATCAACACCATGCAAATACAACAAGCACATAGACTACAAGCATAAGGAACACATATGCAACTAACATGAATGCACGACCAACATGCTACACATCCAGTGCAAGGGGTGAAACATGCTCTAATACCACTTTGTAACACCCTCTTCCCTCATCTAACCCAGTAACCAGTCAACCGGGTTAGACATGTGACGAGAGGCTACTATGATCGGATTTAAGCTCCTATGTGACCTTAAGGAAGTGGAATCAATAGAAACACAACATACAAACCTTCCACATTAGCTACAGGACTCCCAAGAACCATCCCAACCACTCAGGTAACTAGCCCCTAGGTACCACTAAGATTTTAGGCCAATTGACCCCTCGACGCTCCCATGAAATGGGCATGCATGCATCCAGAAGGATTTGGGCACTCCCACAACATTGTATGCCTACATCTAGGGACTATTTTTCTCAGTGTTGTGTGAGCATCCCCAGGATTTGAGCCACGTTTTTAGGCCTAGAGCCTAGGTCACTTCCCATAGCTAAATGACACCTTCAAAACATAAAGATAACAAGGGAATGATGATACAAATGCAATTACTTAAACAAGGGATTGACTAGACCCCTACTATCCATGACAAGAATTTCTTCAAACATATCACAAATATGTGATACACAAGTGTAAACAACTATTTTAAGCATATGGGTCTCATATTTATCTAAGAATCATTAAGAAGCATTGCTCCCTTATATCATTCATTTCATTATAATCAATTATCATATATGCTTACCAATCAAAACATGAGGGAAGGCATACATCATCACTTTCATAATACATGCTTATAACTAACATAATAACAACATAAATATCAAGGATACATTAGCCATAGATTCCACATATAAACCAATAAATTTACACATAATATATCAAGGAGAGAACCTCTTATTAATGAATGAAAAATCCAACCCGGTATGGGACTACCATGTTCCACCTGACCATAGAATGGTTGAGCCAATTCTCTCTTCAGCCATTCAACCTCGTGCCATATTCCAAGCATGAATGTGGGACTCAAACCAAAAGAACCAACTAGGGCATCTAGAGGCTAAACCACCTCACCCTCATCAATCGAAACTAGGCTTTACCGTAATCCACCATGGATTACTAGGCCAAGACAATAAACATGTAATAACAGGCTTTACCATGATCTCCACTAAATCACTAAGCTAAAACAAACATGGATGCCACCAGATTTATCCACCTACACTGTGATGAATTTTCTTGTCTCCTAGTCTTTTAGGCTTTACCGTAATCCATAGTCTAATCTAGGGATCACTAGGACAAAAACTAAGACTCTACCTTATAGGCTTTGTCGTATATCTCACCATTCACCGACAAGGATTCCTAGGCCTAATAAAGGGAAACCATCTCTAGGATTTATCATATATCTCGCCATTCACCGACAAGGATTCCTAGGCCTACCGAGGCACACAATACCTAGATTTACCACAACCCACCGTCTAGTTCAGGGGTCACTAGGGCAATGACTTTACCGCAATCCACAATCCAGTTCAGGGATTAATATGCCATGTGTTCTTTCTTTCAGATATCCACCTTGTTGGGTTGTGTTATATTCTTTCCACATAGTTAACAGGGGGTTTGAGGGGTACCCGTAACCCCACTTTATGGGATCCCGGGCAGCACCCCGAAAAATTTTGATTTTGGACCCTATGTTAGGTTGGGCAGACCCACCTATGGTTTTGTGCATGATTTTTGCACATGTTTTTTGGACACGATGGTTTTTCGGTCCATGGTATTGGACGCGATGGTTTTCGGTCCATGGTATTGGATGCGATGGTTTTTGTTCCATGATATTGGATGCTTAAGAATGTATAAATATGTATTATAAAATTGAAAGGAACATAATGAAAAATTAAGCTGGTAGTCCCGGTTTTGGGGTCCAGTGGGAAAATCTCTGTGTATATACGTTTTATGTGTTATGCTCTCGCATTGTTTATTTTTCTGTGTTTTAGAATTCATATGCAGGTAATTTCTGTACGGGGTTAAAACCTACATTTGGTATTGGAGCTATTTTTGGCTTCAAGGGGATGCCTTTGTTGCTGAGGGGTTTCACTCGGGCTTGTGGTAGAACCTGTTTAGTGGGAGATCTACGAGATCAATTCTGGTGGTGAAAAAAGATGGCAAGTGGTGGAAAGATAGAGATCAAGTAATTTAATGGTCAGAGTTTTGAGTTGTGGAAACTCAAGATGGAGGATCTCTTGGTGGATAAATATCAGTGGATCGTGGTAGATCCAGGTACTAAATCAACGGGAGTGACCAATGAAGAATGGAAGAAGTTGGATCAGAAGGCAAAGAGCACAATATGATTGTGTGTCTCAGATTCAGTATTGCTGAATGTATCAGGGGAAGCTACGACAAAGGCTTTGTGGGACAAGTTAAGGACTTTGTACCAATCTAAGTCTCTGGTGAATAAACTGTTCCTGCAAAAAAAGCTATATAACCCGAGGATGAAAGATGGAGACTCGGTGATAGAGCATCTGAATGCGTTTAATACTATGGTAAGTCAGTTAGCATCTGTTGATATTAAAATTTCAAATGAAGATAAGTGCATCAGTTTGTTGTTTTCTCTACCAGATTTGTGAGATAGTTTGGTTACTGCAATAGGTAGAAATGCAACTTCCTTGCATTTTGATGAAATAGTCTCATCCTTTCTGATGGAGGAGATGAGACGGAAAAATATGGAGAGCCAAAATCGTGATGCCTTTTCTGTACGAGGACGGTCCCGGAACAGAAACAAAAATAAGTCATCAAGTGGGAGATCTAAATCTAGAGGGAGATCTAAATCTCTAGGAAACCCTGTAAAGGTGGTGTGCTGGAAATGTGGAAAGGAAGGGCACTTCAAAAGGGATTGTAAATCTAAAGCTCCTGATAAAGGAAAGGGATCTGATGATGCTCCTTCTACAGAGGCGAAAATCACCTCAGATGAAGGTGGGGATGTGTACTTGGCTTCTTCAAGTACACATGTAGATCATGAGGCATGGTTGATTGACTCAGGTGCATCCTTTCACTTCACTCCCCATAAAGAGTCGTTCTACGAGTATGAGAAATATGATGGTGGTGATGTCCTCTTGGGGGATGACAGGAAGGCTAGAATCATTGGTCACAGAAAAGTAAAGTTGAAGCTGCAAGGTGGAAGGGTTAGAACACTTCTGGGTGTTCTACATATTCCCGCATTGGCCAAAAATCTGATTCCTGTAAGCAAGCTGGATGATGTAGGTGTAAAAACAGTGTTCGAGAAGGATACCTGCAAGATGGTTGGGGGAGCACTAGTATTGATGCAGGGAGTTTGGACTGGAACTCTGTACAAGCTGTTGATGGGTGCAACAGTTTTGTGGTTCCTGAAAGTGGAGCAGAAAATCTAGTGGTCTTTGGAGAGAGGACCATGTTGTGGCATCAAAGGCTTGGAAATATTGGAGCGAAGGGCCTTCGAATACTTCATGGTAAATGTATGGTAGAAGGTATGAGTAATAGCACTATGGATTTTGATTTCTATGAAAATTGTGTATATGGGAAGTGGAATCAGGTGAGTTTCCCCTCTAGAAGTAAGAGGGCGAAATAGATATTAGAGCTTTTGCATAGTGATGTGCTTGGATCTGTGAAGGTTCCATCACTGGGTAAGTCTATGTACTATGTATCATTTATATATTACTTCTCAAGGAATACATTGATATATTTCCTTAAGAAGAAATCTAAATTCTTTGACAGGTTTAAAGAATTCAAGGCTCTAGTGGAAAACCAAACAGAGAAGAAGATAAAGGTGTTGAGGACAGATAATGGTGGAGAGTTTTGCAGTAAGGAATTTGAAGAATTCTGTAAGAAGTGTGGTATAGCATGATAGAAGACTACTCCATATACACCTAAGATGTTGATGGAAAGAGCAAGAAGCATGCTCAGTGGTGCCGGGTTAGGATAGGAATTTTCAGCAGAGGTGGTGGATACTACATGTTACCTATCCAACAGGTCACCTTCATCAGCGTTGGAGGATAAGACTCTACAAGAGATCTGTACTGGTAAGAAACCCTCTCTTTCACATCTGAGGGTATTTGGATGTGATGCATATGTACATGTTCCAAAGGAGAAACAAACCAAGTTGGATAGTAAATATGAAGGATGGTTTGAAGAGTTATAAGCTTTTGGAACCCAGTAACAAGGAAGGTTGTGTATAGTCGAGATGTGGTGTTCAGAGAGGTGAAAGATGTTATTAAACATGAAATCCAACCAAAGGAACCAGAGAATATAGAGTTTAAGCCAAAGGAGGAAGAATCAGACTCTACAGTAGAGGAGGAATCAGAAGCTGAAGAGCCACAAACTCTGAGTGTAAGAAGATTAGTTCGAGAAAGAAGGCAGCCAGAAAGGTATAGTCCATCTGCTTTCTGTTCAAACTTTGCTTTTTCTGTTATTGATGATGATCCCAGAACTGTGAAGGAAGCAGTGGATTCAGAGGATGGAAAACTCTGGAAAGAGGCCATGGTTGATGAAATGGCATCTTTGCACAAAAATGAAGCTTGGGATCTGGTGGAGTTGCTGGTTGGAAGGAAACCCATTGGCACCAAATGGGTGTTCAAGAAGAAGACAAATGCAGAAGGGAAGGTGGAGAAATACAAAGCTCGGTTGGTAGCAAAAGGTTATTCCCAGGTGCTAGGAATTGATTTTGGTGATATTTTTCTCCGTTGCCAAGGTAACTTCTATTAGATTAATTTTATCTATTGCTGCTGCTTTTGATTTTGAGATAGAACAAATGGATGTGAAGACAACATTTATTCATGGGGATCTAGAAGAGGAGACCTACATGAAACAACCTGAAGGCTTTACGGTGAAGGGTATGAAAGAACTGGTATGCAAGTTAAAGAAGTCTCTATATGGGTCAAAACAGTCACCAAGGATGTGGTATCAAAAATTTGATACATTTATATGGGGACTTGGCTTCACTAGAAGCAAAGCAGATCATTGTGTGTATTTTAAATTAATTGGTGACCATGTTATTTATTTGATCTTGTATGTGGATGATATGTTG
>APFE030800272.1:0-21349 GCA_000404065.3 Pinus taeda
TTTGCATCTTTTTGTTGAGAGTAAGACTGAGGTAGCTCTCCCTCTTCCTTAGCTACTTCTATTTATAGCATTAGGGTTTTGTTCTTATAAGTATTTTTATTTTTATTTTTTAATTTCCCATATATGTATATATATAAAACAATGATTGTTATAGAAACCCTACATATACATATAACTGTGTGGTAGTAGAGTTTCTAGAACAATCAAATTATATATATATAGTCTAATTAATAGAATAAATGAATTTTTTCATTTAACTAGAGATTTTCCGGTTTTTTTTTAACCAAAATTTAGCAGAGATTTCTAAAAACTAGCCATTTTAGTTATTCAGATTTTTTAAGGCGTTGAATCCATTTACACATTCAAATTGTAATTTAAACAACAAACAATAACAATTTTTCTTGAAATTGTATTCACGGATTTAGGTGGAAAAAGGTAATTCCTTCAATCAAATAAGATACGCTAGTAGTCTAACTAATAGACAAAATGACCATTTTCTTAGCATTTTTTCTAGTCAATTTTGTTCAAAATTTGGTTCCGAATTTTAAAAATCATAAGTTTAAGATACACTAGTGGCTTAACTAATAAACAAAATGGTTAGTTTCTGAGCATTTTTCTAGTCAATTTTGTTCAAAATATGGTATATATTTTTAAAAATCATAAGTCTAAGTTGTTCAATTTGCAAAGATCTAGTGCCTCAAGAGTTTTTCAAGGTGATGAATGCATAAAGTGTATTTAAAACACAAGAAATCACATTCTCACTAGAAATTCATAAACTGTATTTAAAACACA
The DNA here is from genome assembly GCA_000404065.3 of Pinus taeda. Lineage (NCBI taxonomy): Eukaryota > Viridiplantae > Streptophyta > Pinopsida > Pinales > Pinaceae > Pinus > Pinus taeda. The sequence continues at coordinate 793 of APFE030800272.1, forward strand.
AGAAATCACAATCTCACTAGAAATTCACCAATTTGTTGTTGGTTGGAGCTTGTATTGGTCAAGGGAATTTTGTACATTGAAATTATTGATAAAATAAATCACTGAATGGGATACAAGATGGATGATGATGTTGGGGGGCTATGATTCACAAGAGAAAGGTAAGGGTCCAATGAAGAAATTACCAGATTCCTTATCACATGCCAAAATTAATTTTTATTATTCATATAATGTCTCTTTTACTTAATAAAGTCCATTCCTTGAATAAGAAAGTATGGTTTGAGTGTTTGCATGTAAGAGGTACATGGGAAAGTCATCTTACTTATCTTTGATAGCATGGGATAGGTACAATCTATCTAGGAAAATGGGTCAGAATCAAATCATGCATGAAGGAAGTAAAAAGGAAATTTGAGTAGAGAGTTTAGACAATTTTAACAAGTTGGAGATGGACAACAAGATGTGAGTTCGTTGTTGAAAAAGAGAAAAAACCATGTTGTTTATGAAAACAGCTATGTGGGGCTTAGTTTATGTTGAGAATTAGGGTGTGTGCCTATGCCTGTTAATTTGGCTATATTTAAGTGTTTCTTGTTGAGGAAATTGCTTAAGTTCCTTGAGAATGTTAATGTAAGAACTCCCAAAACAACTGAGAATTTTTGGAGTCCCCAATTGTGAGGTTTCCTAGTTGACCATGCACTAGATCCCTGAAGGGAAGTGGGATAGCTTGAGGGAATGCATGGAAGAAAAGGGGATCCCATTTCCTAGGTTGTGTAGGTTCAAGGGCAAGAGAGTTGGTGGGTTGGAATTGCTATTGGAGTAAAAATCTTGGTTTTGGGCTATTGTGTGTGGATAGTGGACAACCAAGAGAGATAGACCTTTTTTTGGACTCGTAACTCCATCTTGAGGGTGGCTTGCTATCGAGAGAAATAGAACAATAAGCCTATGGTTGGGAGGAATGTCTCCTTTTATGTAGGTAGTCAATTCTTCCATTAAAAGATGAGTTTTGTATTATATTTTACTATGTTAATTACATTGTGTAAAATTTTTACTTAAATGTTGTTTTGTTTGCTTGAGTGAAGTGCACTTCTAAATTTTAAATTTGTTGTTAGATGCACGAGAAAAAATCAGGCATGTTGTTTGTATGAATTTTGTTTCGACTAGAGAATTTTATTTAAAATTTAGCAGGAGGGGTATTTTATATGTGCTATGAGAGCACTAGGTTGCAATGTCAATGATGCACGTGTTTTCTATAGTTCTGACCTCGCTAGATTTAGGTGAAAATTAAGTTTCCGCAATAGAAATATGTGGTTTGAACTCCCCCAAATTCATTTTTTGTCAAATTATTAGCAGAAGCGAAAAATTCTTGCAATGGAAGGGGATGAACATGGCTTAGGAGGGAAATTTCATGGATTCTATGGTAGTCACAAACTTGATTTTTTTGGAAAATGGATAAGGTAGTGAAAATTCCACAACATAACCTTTGTCACCATAGCTAAAAATTACTAGTGATAAAGAATATATCGCCAAAGATAAAAAATAGAAACAATAAAGAATGTACCACCAAACATAAAAAAAATCTTAATAATAAACAATATATTTCCATAGATAAAAATCATGGGTGATACAATGTGAATTGCCAAGGATTTTTTTTTTTTGGTGGGTGATACAATGTGTATCACCAAGGGAAAATTTTGTGGGTAATATTAAGATGTATTTATAAATAGAAATTTCCCGAGAATACAAAGCCATTGCAAGAAAAAAAGAAGGAAAATGGTACTATTGAGCAAGGGAGGTTGCATATATCTCGAGAGAGTGCCTATATAATTATATGGAGGCACATTTGGAAGTGTAACCAAATAGCAATGAAAAAAATGACAATTTTATAAAAATAGGGCACTATTGATGAATAGGGGAACCCCTAAGGATAGAGTGCTATGTCAAGGGATTATTAACGATATGAATAGATGCTATGTGAAGATAGATAAGCTTTATTGCATTTTTTATTTCAAGGATTGATCATAAATGAATGATGAAAGGTAAGGAAGATGTTTCCATATAGAAAGAATTTATGAATATTGGGACCAATGCACCTCATTAATAGGTGCAACCAAAAATAGAACAAGAATGAAACAAACTAGTAGGTGAAGAATGAAATTAATATCCACATTGAGATAAGTAATTAATCCAAAAATGTATCCTGGATAAACCTCTAAGTATAAAATACTTCATATAAGAGGTAAAAGGTGCCAAATGGCACAAATCCTTTGTAAATCAGAGGAAAATGAAAATCAGAGGCTACTCTTGGAAATAGTCTCATTGCAGAGATCTCCTCATTCTGAATCCAACACAACTTGAATGGGCGGAAACGGACTTTAGATGAAGGAGTTATCATAAAAAGAAGTTCCCCTTTGTTCCTTGGGAAAGAGGCAAAAATATGAAGAAATAAGGCTTGTCAGAGGCCTGAACAGTGAGTGAACTGGAGTCGTCGGATATGGCTGATCAACAGATCAGATGCGATCGGCATATTGCATGGGCAGTGACAGGTGGAGGCAATCAGAGGCATAACATGCGATGGGATCGGGCTGATCTGATACCGCGATCGCCGATATCGACGGATTGCAATTGGCGCTGGCATACACCATACTATATGGGAAAGACCTCGGGCTTGTGCGATCTGCGATTGCGACTTGTCGCATCACAGTATTGCGTCGGCACATTACAATGGAGCAGGGCCAATGTATATAATATATAAATATAAATATATAATTATAAATATATATATATAATATATTATATATATATATATCTGCGTGATGCGATAGCCAGACCCGATGGAGATATGGGTGATATCTCATAAAATTTGAGATCCGTAAAATGACCATTTTATATATATTTTGCATATTTCGTTTAGTAAACGAAATATGAAAGGAAGTGCTCGATGCAATATTGCGGACCCGAAAGGCCTTATTAATGCTGTTACATATAATTTCTAGTCCAGTAAGCGGGATTTTCAACATTTTTTTTTATGTAGTTTCAATACAAAGGGAAATAGTGATATAAGCGAGACTTGCAACGTTTTAATGCAATTATAAAAATATAAAGGGGCAGGCCCTTGCGACATGCAAGGGTGACTCATAGGCGGACCCAATAATGTTATAGAGCGCAGTTATGAAAATTTGAAGTTCGGAATAGTGTTTTCTACGGATTTTCCTGTGTTTTACAATGTTCTCTATGTAAACAGGGAACAACTATTTCTAAGGATTCCAAGCACCGATAGTCCCCTTCCATTATAGTATAGGTGGCGTCCATCCCTGAGGGCATTTAGTAATGATTGCTAATGCTCAGGGATGGGATTTGAGCGGGCTGTGGTGGGAAGACAAAGAGCCCAAAAGGGAAAACAAACATACAGCGCCGATTTGGCTTAAAAGCCATAGAACAATAGAAACAAGGGGGTTGTTTATGGCTGCTGAGTTTTAGTTGGTTGCTGAGGTCGCTGTTGTTGATTGTTTATTACTGATAGTGAAGCCAAAGCTGGAAGCTGAGGTGAAGGAGGCAACACAGAAGAAAAAGAGTAGCCAAGGGAGTCACTTGGAAGCCGAGTGAAAAACCAAGAGGGCTGTAAACTGATAGAGGGCAGAAATAAGCCAGAGTCGAAGAGCCAGAGCCAGAGCTAGAGTCGAAGAGCCAGAGTCAGAGGCAAAGAGCCAGAACCAAGAGCCAAGAGCCAGAGCCAAGAGCCAAAGCCAAGAGCCAGAGCTTCAAGAGACAAGGGATAATGGTGTTTGAACCCACTATTTCTATGTAGAACAACAGGAATTGAGCCAAGAGCTTGTAAAAAAAAGGACTTATGCCATAATCCCAGAGAGCCTAGTTGAGTTGACTAGAGCTCACGGAGATGTAGCCCAAGAGTTGTGGGTGAACTCCTAATTAATTTGTTGTCTTATGTTTTTGTTTTTACTACTGCATTATTCATTGTTATATGCATTTATGTATCAGTTTAAGCACATTCACATATCAGCACAAACAACAGATTTTAAAACATATAATCAGTTTAAAACAAATACTAGCATACACCCATGTTCTCAAGCATTATTTAATTCCGCATTGGTTGATCAATAAAACTTGGGAAAATTTAAAGCTTTGGAAGTGGGAGAGGTCTTGTAAGTTAGACAAGAAGCCTGAGTGCCCCATTTTCAGATCAGGTGGTATTAGAGCTTAAGTTTGATTAACCCCACCTTCAAGGAAGGTTATATCATAATGCTTGATTGACAAAGCAAAGACCGCTTGTCTGAAAGGTGTTGAACAACAAGAGGTTGATTGTATGCTTTTTTTGTAGACTGACACTTTTCTATGTTTGCAGAGGTAAAGGGAACGTTGTTGCTAGCTCAATCCAAGAAGGACAAATAGGAAGAAGGGTTGAAGGCATTCTTCTATCCCAAGGATCTCAAGGCAATCCCTAGAGCACACGAGGTTTGTTGCAAAAATTTGCTGAATAAGCTCTTTATTTATCCCGTTGAAATTTTTTTTGTTCATTGACATAAAGACAACTTCTACAAGTGGGTTCTCAAATTCTGTGTTCTTCACAAGATTCTTTGATGAAGACAAGAAGCAAGAATTGTTCTCCATGATGGATATGGTTAGAGAATGTATGAGAATGGAAGGAAGAGAAACAGACTTGGAGAACAGTTGAATTCCATGAAGGAAGAGAAGCAGTTGCTTTGTGACAAATTGCAGGAGATGGAGAGGCAACTTCATATTGCAAATATGAACCTGAAGAGGATGCATGAGTTGGAGACACAACTCTTTGTTGCCCAAGAAGCCTTACTCAAGTATCAGCTTGAAGAAGAGGTAAACCATTCCAGTTTGTCTTCAAATTCCTCTAAGGATGCTTATATTGGTTCTTTTGAAAAACATACTAGAGGAATAGGTTCCAAGCTAATGTCCAAGATGGGCTATGAAAGGAAAGGCTTGGGTACACATGCACAAGGTATTTTTGAGCCAATAATAATTGAGGAAAGGCCTAAGTATTTGGGTCTTGGCCATGGACAAGCTTTTGGCCAAAGTTCCAAGGCTGCCACGAAGGCCATTGAAATAGCTCTAAGAAGGAGTTGCATTATAGAGTGTGAAGATTGTATTCAGGAAGAATGCAATAGCTTGAAACATCATTTGCAGGATGTAGGTGTTCAGAAGCACGCACTTGAACCAGAGAGTTGGGGAGACTCCAACAACCTTGAAGAGATTGATGGTGTTCCAAAGGGAGCCACTTCTTCATTTGCTTCACCTTCGCATGAAGGCAATAAAGGTTAAGGAGAAAGGAAGCAGAAGAAGGAAAAGAAGCAAGAAGCCAAAGGTCCATTGGACAAGGCAAATCATGTTGTCAAGAGGATGCACATGCAGTGCACTCACTGCCATAAGCAAGGACATCTTGCTACAAAATGTTGCACACTGAATCCAACAATGTTTCCAAAAAAGCTGAAAAAAGTGGAAAGAGAAGATGGCAGAAATGGAAGTGAAGATTCCATGAATGATGTGTCTGAGAATGATTCACTTGATGATGCTGATGTGCAGACAAAGGTAGTACCTTTGAAAGGGATTAGTAAGGAACGGTTAGAGTTCTTATCAGATTGAGATTGCATGTCTATTAATGCATCTACATAATATTTCATTTCAGCTTCGAAAGTACAGTGTGCTTAAGTTAAAGTTGAAGGATGAAATGCATGCATAATTAAGAGAGGCATGAACACATGGATGCTAATGATTTCCTTGTTTTTGAACATGTATGTGCAATTAAATTGCAGAGTTGATTGCTTCAACATGCATGTGATGCCATGTTGACTTGGGAGAAGTTAACTTGGTATCCAAATGGAGATAATGATGAAGTGATTCATCTTTATAAAAAGAGTCCTAATGGTTTTTTTCTACAAGCTTGACTTGAAGGGTCATTTGTTTAAAATGCATTTTTTGTGGGCTTGTTACCTAGTCCATCATTTGTATGCAGATGTAAGACATGGAGGTGTACACAAGATGTGAGATCTGTTTCCCTGTTGAAGCAGGAATTTAGTCCATCCAGTTGTTGTCTGTATGCCTGTTGTTGTTAACAGATGTTGTTGGCAACTTCTCAAATAGGTACAAATGAAAGACTTGTGGAGCAGATGTACTTCACATTTGTTGAGCCAACTTGGATCAATGATCAAGGTAGAGAAGCTCAAAACTACCTTCTATAACCATTTCAGCAAAAGTTCTGCAGGAAGGCAGGGAGGAAGACAATTCTTCCCAAGAAGACTAGCCCATCCAAGAAGGGAAGTGGTTAGAAACTTTGGTTCAGAGGCACTATGCAATGGCAAGTGTAGGGAGGCTGGAAGAAGAGGGTGAGTCACTCTCATTTACCGTTCAAATTAGTATATCAGTCTTTTGGAGACCAAAAGTTCTCTTAGTGGGAAGGTGTGATCTAAAAATGGATCCTGTATAAACCTCTGAGTCTAAAAGAATTAATATAAGAGGTAAAAGGTGCCAAATAACACAAATCCTTTGTAAATCGGAGGAAAATGAAAATCACAATCTGCTCTCAGAAATTGTCTCATTGCAGAGATCTCCTCATTCTGAATCTAACACAACTTGAATGGGCGAAAACGGACTTCAAATGAAGGAGTTAACATAAAAAGAAGTTCCCCTTTGTTCCTTGGGAAAGAGGCAAAAATTTGAAGAAATAAGGCTTATCGGAGGCCTGAACAGTGAGTGAACAGGAGCTGTCGGATCTAGCCAATCAATGGGCTAGATCCTTTCGGTATATCACATCGACTGTGATAGGTGAGGCAATCAAAGACATAACATGCGATGGGACCGGGCCGATCCGATACCGCGATTGTTGATAGTGGCGGATCGCAATCGACGCTGGCATACACCATACTATATGGGAAAGACATCGGGCTTGTGCGATCTGCGATTGCAACTTGTCGCATCGCAGTATCACGTCGCCACATTACAATGGAGCGGGGCCGATATATATATATATATATATATATATATATATTATATATATATATTATATATATATATATTTGCGCGATGCGATAGTCGGACCCCGATGGAGATATGGGTGATATCTCATAAAATTTGAGATCCGTCAAATGACCATTTTATATATATTTTGCATATTTTGTTTAGTAAAGGAAATATGAAGGGAAGTGCTTGATGCGATATTGCGGACCTGAAAGGGCTTATTAATGCTGTTACATATAATTTCAAGTCCAGTAAGCGGGATTTTCAACCTTTTTTACGTATTTTCAATACAAAGGGAAATCGTGATATAAGCGGGACTTGCAGCGTTTTAATGCAATTCTAAAAACATAAAGGGGCAGGCCCTTGCGACATGTGATGGCAACTCACAGGCAGACCCGATAATGTTATAAAGTGCAGTTATGAAAATTTGAAGTCTGGAATAGTGTTTTCTGCGGATTTTCCCGTGTTTTACAATGTTCTCTATGTAAATAGGGAATGACTGTTTCTAAGGATTTCAAGCATTGATAGTCCCTTTCCATTATAGTATAGGTGGCATCCATCCCTGAGGGTGTTTAGCAATGATTGCTAACGCTAAAGGAAGGGATTTAAGCGGACTGTGGTGGGAAGACAAAGAGCCCGAAAGGGAAAACAAACAAACAGTGTCGATTTGGCTTAAAAGCCATAGAACAATAGAAACAAGGGGGTTGTTGATGGCTGTTAAGTTGTAGTTGGTTGCTGAGGTTGTTGTTGTTGATTGTTTGTTGCTGACAATGAAGCCAAAGAAGGAAGCTGAGGCAAAGGAGGCGGCACAGAAGCAAAAGAGCAGCCAAGGGAGTCACTTGGAAGCCAAGTGAAAAGCTAAGAGGGTTGTAAACTGACAGAGGGCAAAAAGAAGCCAGAGTCGGAGAGCCAGAGTCTAAGAGCTAGAGTCAGAGACAAAGAGCTAGAACCAAGAGCCAAGAGCCAGAGCTTCAAGAGCCAAGGGATAATGGTGTCTGAACCAACTGTTTCTGTGTAGAATAACAAGAGTTGAGCCAAGAGATTGTAAAAAAAAGACTTATACCATAATCCAAGAGAGCCTAGTTGAGTTGACTAGAGTTCACAGAGATGTAGCCCAAGAGTTGTGGGTGAACTCCTAATTAATTTTTTGCCTTATGTGTTTGTTTTTACTGCTACATTATTCACTGTTATATGCATTTATATATCAGTTTAAGCACATTCACATATCGACAGAAACAACAGATTTAAAAACATATAATCAGTTTAAAACAAATACCAACATACACCCATGTTCTCAAGCATTTCTTAATTGCGTATTGGTTGATCAATAAGACTTGGGAAAATTTAAAGCTTTGGAAGTGGGAGAGGTTCTTGTAAGTTAGACAAGAAGCCTGATGATCCAGATCTTAGGGGAGGCCCCAAGATCTAAAAATTGAAATGGATCTTGGGAGGGAGGCACCCAAGATTTGAAAAATTGAAATGCCAAAATAAAAAGAGGAGAATGCCCAATAAACAACTACAAAGAATTTTTTTTATTAAATCAGAGAATAACTGTAAAGGTTACATTATGGTGCACAATCTATCCTTTTCCAATATGCGACTTGTTACTTATAGTATTTTTTAGTTACAATACCATGGGTCAATTCCATGGGCGAATGAATACCATGGGTGGATGTTACCATACCATGGGTTAATTCCATGGGTTAATGAATACCATGGGTGGATGTCACAATACGATGGGCTTAATTCCATGAGCGAATGAATACCATGGGTGGATTCCATAATACCATGGGCAAATACCATTGGTGAATGAATACTATGGGTGAATGTCACTTACAATACCATGGGTGGATAAATACCATGAGCGAATACCACTTACAATACCATGGGTAAATTCCATGGGTGGATGAAAAACATGGGTGGATGAGTACCATGGGTTGATGCCATTTTCCATTCAGATCATTCCTCCCTCCTTAAGAAGCAATGGTCCCCATTGCGTGAAGTTCCCTCCTGTGAAGCCTTTGTTGAATATGAAGATCCACTGAAGAGAAGGGTTTTGTGTGGTTAATCCATAACCATGATGAATGAAGATCCGAGGATAGAGATACCCTATAATTCTTGTGACCAACTGTGATACTAACAGTGTGTGGCCTGGAAAATGGACTTCGATGAAGTGTGGGTTTATGGATGACCCATAACCATGAAAAACGAAAATCTGGGGATAGAGATACCCTATAATGCTTGTGACCAACATTGATGCTAACAATGTGTGGGCTAGCAAATGGACTTCGATGACAAGGATTTTGTGTGGTTGACCCATAACCGTGATGTTGGGTTTTGATGATGTAGCATGTGCCTACATAACCTGGGGTGGGAGGACATGTCTCCAAAAAAGTGAAGCTGAATGTAGCTATGATGAAACTGAAGAATGTGACAGAGGCGCGTACTAAAGCAGGGTAGGAGGGCACGTCTCCAAAGGGAACCCACTTTGAATGCTGCTCTAGAATTGAAATGGACATAACTCGGTCAATATCACCCATAATATTTATTATAGCCTATTTTTGGAAGCAGAAGGAATTTTACATCTTCCCATGTATTGGAAATCCTTATCTAGACAATCTTAAATCTCAGATTCACGCTGCAACTGTTCCGCCGTCACAAAAGTTCTGAAAAATAGTTGATTTTAAATCAACGATATCTCCCACATCCGAACTCTGATTCGACCCAAATTGGGTGATTTTTCAAGAGAAGATCAGATCTACAATCACTTTTGTGAAATTATACACCAAAATTTCAAAATAGGAGAGGAGAGATGCCGTCCATGAATTGCCGTCAGAAACATTTCTACAACATAGCTGATTTTAAATCAACGATATCTCCCTCATCTAAACTCCAATTCGATCGATTTTTTTTTTTAATTTTAGTATTTTTTTGTGAGGAATCTAGATATGTTATTTGTCTTTGTAAATTTTGCACCAAAATTTTCAGATCTGATCTGCAAACTCGCCACCCAAAAACATTCCTGCAAAAAAATGAAAAAAGAAAAATTCCTTCCGCTTGGCCCGAAAAAATGCAATGTGGAGGACGTAGCAAATGCCTGAAGTTTGTTGAATATCGCTATAAAATTTGAAACTGAAATATGAATCAAACCCTCATTCCCGTGGAATCATAACATGCTCTGATACCACTGATCCAGATCTTGGAGAAGGCCCCAAGATCTAAAAATTGAAATGGATCTTGAGGGGGGTTGCAGGGGCGCCCAAGATATGAAAAATTGAAATGCCAAAAGAAAAAGAGGAGAATACATAATAAACAACCACAAAGAATTTTTTTTATTAAATCAAAGAATAACTGTAAAGGCTACATTGTGGCGGACAATCTGTCCTTTTACAAAATGCGACTTGTTACTTATAGTATTTTTCAGTTACAATACCATGGGTGAATGAATACCATGGGTGGATGTCACAATACCACAGATTAATTCTATGGGTGAATGAATACCATGGGTGGATGTCACAATACCATCGGCTCAATTCCATGAATGAATGAATACTATGGGTGGATGCCATAATACCATGGGAAAATACCATGGGTGAATGAATACTATGGGTGTATGTCACTTACAATACCATGGGTGGATAAATACCATGAGTGGATACCACTTACAATACCATGGGTAAATTCCATCGGTGGATGAATAACATGGGTGGATGAATACCATGGGTTGATGCCATTTTCCATTCGGATCACCTGAGTGCCCCATTTTCAGATTAATAATACTCCTTAGTTGTGAATTTATAAGTGCATTGATGAAAGTAGAAAGCGAATGAAATAATGTGCAACATTACAATGTGTTGAAATCTTCTAATCAAATAAAATTGGGACACAAATTTCTAAGTGAAGGAAGCTACCAATGGAGCATATTGGATGGAATTATTATAGTGGGAAAGTAGGACTTGGCTAGAAAATATTCAAATTGAAAAATATCAACGCATAAATGAGCAAAGTGAGAATGCACTAGGTAGCAAATATTTAGAGAAATTGAAGGACAACCATCTACAACAAATAATTAAAGAAATAAATATAGAATAAATATGCATTATATGAAATACCAAAAAATTATGTTGAGTGCATATGGTTGGACCAAAGATCACACTGGGGGGTGAATTAGTGTGACAGTAATTTAACCAATCCTCAAATTTTCATCAATGAATAATTATGTACCAATGCATCATAACCATTTGCAACATATCAATAAACAAAGTAATGCATCATGAAGCTATCATCACATCAGTAAGACATCATGAGCCATCACATCCACAAACATAGACACAAACTTTTACATGGAAACCCATATGGGAGAAAACCACAAATTATTCTTCTTATTATTCTTCAATTCATTACATAGATTTGTCGGCATCAACTTGTTGGAGGCACCCACCCCTAAAATATGGAAGTTACTATTTCCATATGGCTACAACCTAATTGAAAAACCAACCTAAAAGTTGTACAAGAAACAACTCACTGTAGGTTACAATATGATTGAGGCACCAACCTCAATAATGAGCTAGTTCCAACCTAATCTAGGCTCCAACCTAATTGAGGCACCAACATCGATAATGGCAAGCTCCAACTTGCTCTAGACTCCAACCCGATTGAGGCACCAACCTTGATGATGAGAAAATTTAACCTACTCTATTCTCCAACCTAATTGAGGCACCGAACTTGATGATGACTAGGCTTTGACCTATAATAGGATCCAACCTAAGTGGAGGTACCCAACTCCTTCTTCAACTCCTTGTGGACCTCTTTTCAATATATTTCAAATTGAATCCACCTTCTCTTCGGATAATATAATTTTTCGAATTAAATAACCTATTGTTGTACTGTTATCCATGCTCTACTCCAACTACTTCATCAATCTAGTCACACAAACTTCTTCTTGGAACCCATTTTCCCCATATATCCAAAACCACTACAACCTTCTTATAAACTCTCAAACTCAGGCAAAAGAGAAATTACGATCATCAAATATTTATCAATAATACATTTTATGCCTTCAAGATCATCCACCTCTGAGCCCTAATCATTGTGCGTCTTCCGGAATTCAATTTGGACCAATAATGAGCCCATAAACTCAAAATAACAATTTAAAAACATATAATAAAATTAACCATTATATAAATTCCCTCTTTCAGGGAACATTAGACAAAATGGTCTTATTTTGGCAGCAAGGCTACAAAATGTATCTTGTCAATTGGTTAGACATTCAACATAATGACTTTCAATAATCATAAAAAAATGGTCTAACTTTATTACCCCCGAGACTCAAACTAAGGTCTCAACCAATCCACTACCGGTGCCCCACCAAATGAGCTAAAAAATGAACCTTGTAAACTTATTCTCCCAATGTTGTACTAAATTTGACTTTGAACTAGTGTGAATGTGTGGACCCACCTTACATGCCAAACATTGGTTTGACATGTTAGGGGTTGTGTGCCAACATATATCATTCAAGATTTTTGAGGGATAAAAACATGGAATGAATTAAACTTGGATATGTGTAATGCCTTGGCCACATCATAATTGTAGATCGAACTAAGGCTCAACCTAAGGTTGATTGGTAATCCTTTGACTTCAACGTGTTTCACCCTTTGACTTGGATCTGACTTTGGCCAATCAAATTGGCCTCCCTCAAGCTTGGACAATGCCTTGTGATACCTATTGGTTGATAATCAAAGTGAGACAACACCTAACCGGCCTTGGGTGTATGATAGGCACGATGCCCCTCGACAACCAGTAAAAATAGTTGAGTCTCCTTTGAACTTGAATAAATAGTGAGAACAAAGAACAAGGCCCTTCTGGGCTTGGGTGAATATTGTGTAGTGAGGATAAGGTGCCTCTAGGATCAAATAAATACTGTGTACTAAGGAAAAAAACCCCTTCGGGCTTGGGTGAATACTATGTATTGAAAACATATTGGTCTATTGCTTTGTCTAAATTTATTAAAAATAATTTATGCTTTGTGAAATATTGTGTTTTGTCTACTAGTTGTTGATTTTGGGTATCATCAGATGTGATCTAGCTCCGAAATTTTGTAAACGAAGGAAACACTCTCATGATTTTGATTTATGGGAATAATCAGGTCTTCCCATTCTTCCAAAATGCCTTTTGGATGAGCATCAAAACCAAAAAATCTTTAGATTGAAAGTGGACGGTGATTTCCCCAAAAATAATCCCAACACACCATCAAAAGCACTTCCTTTTAGGCATTAGTTCTCCTAAATGTTAAAAAATGCTTCAAAAGTACTACTTCTAGGAAACTAGTTTACCTACATAAGGTAGCACTCTAGATCTAATTCATTATGAACTATATGGTGGGGAAGAGATAAGTTTTGCATCACATTTAGTGTTTCTCTAGTTTATTAATATTTTGATGGCTAAATATTCCGTTTTGAATTTACAAATGGTACCATAAACTATGAATGGATTGGACTCTCTGAAGTTTCATGTGCATAACCTATATTTTTCTAGAAAGAAAACACATGTAAATGGCTTACAATTAAGTATACCTCCTGCTCCACATGTACTTGGATATTTTAAAGCTGTCATTAAAATACCCATTAATGCTTGATGTTTTTGTTCTCGAACCTACAACAAGGCAATACTTTTTCACCTTTACTAGTTTCTCAAATAATACATAGCTCATTTAAGTTCACAAGAGACCTTGTATGGTTATATATATGCTCCTTGGAATAGGTCTTCATTCCTAATTAGTCATACCACCCACAAAATGAAGCAGGGCAAAGGTTTATGTGCTTTTGATCTTTATACCTCTTGATCTTTCAACCATATTTCTAATGCTTCTAATGTGTTTTCATCCCACACCTTTTGCCACTAGTGATGGATCTCTAGTTGGGTTCATTCACTGCAATATGGATAAATCGCTCAAAGGGTTGTCCAATGAAGCTGCCATATTGCAATATGGATAAATTGCTTAAAGGGTTGTCCAATGAAGCTGTCATATTTCACTAAGCATTCATAGATATGGATATGGGGTACTCTCTTATCTTAAAATAAGGATAAATATGTCGGGGAGAAAATATTACTTGATATATGTAATTATAGTGTTTTACATTGAAAATAAAATTTCATTTGTAATTGAGAAAGTGTATTTACTAATTTGGAAACCCTTACGAGAAACTTTTCAGCTTGTAACACTACACAACTCTTCTATGAAATAACATTGAATATAAATATAATGATGCTTGCAGAATTGTCCATACATGATGGACATCTCCTTGGAGTCTATTCCCTTCTTGAAAGAGACTGGAAATGATATTGATAAGTTTCATTTTAAGAGAAAAAATGAAAAAGAATGAAACAACATATTACCTTCTTTACTTGTATTTGTATGGAAATGGATCTGTACAAAAACTCCTTGAGGAAGATAAAATTGGTAAAGATTATATTTTAAGAAAACCATAAATTATCATCTAGTTGATTCTCATAAAAATGTCACATTAATAATATCAGAGTAGGTTGAGTGCCTTTAATCTTGCATATTATGTTATGAAGGTCATATTGAGTATTTTGATTGTTTCTATTATCCATTTTTTGAAATCTTAATTCAACCATTCTCTTAGTCACATGCTAAGGAAAGAAGTGGAGTGCCATTTTCTTCCTAATTCTCACTATATATAGTCTAGCAGTAAATCTTGAATGGACAAGCCAAACCATGAGACATAAAGCATTGCACTCATTAGTATTACTATGTTTCTTGTATTACAAACCCAATGTTAAGTAGAGCCAATTGTATTGTTGAGTTTCTTATAAGTGTTGGAGACGCCAAGAACGACTACCACTATCAGGCCCAAACGCTACACATGATGATCTCTTTGATGGTTCTCGGCAATTCAAGTCATTGCAATTAAAAATTTGAGAACAAATTTTGATATCCTTACATTATTATAATGAACAAAAATAGCGGAATCCAGAGTGCACAAATATTAAGCCCTGTGTGAAAAACCCTGTAGACATTGTACTGATACTTGGCCACAATAAAACGATAAACATAAAGAGAGTGACCCATCTTGATGTTCATGAAAGGTAATTTTAAATACCCTTTTACTCCATCTCATGTCACTGATTCCTTTTCTTCCATTATTCTTGGAATCATGAAATCCTGGAGCCTCCCATTGCACGCCAGAACTATTCAAATTCATTCCACTTTGGTGGAGTGGAGTCGTTGTGGCTAGAAAAAAGAAAATAAAATAATGTCTAGGCGACCCGGTTGGCTGATGACGATAATGAGCCACACAATGTAGCTTGGAATTGACGACTACGACGAGCCACGCAATGTAGCTTGGAATTGACGACTACGACGAGCCACGCAAACTCAGTACGACATCGCTATATGGACCCGGGCTGCAAAAAGCAATCCATATTCAGCTATGCAGGAAAGAAATGTTGAAAAAGATCAAAGAAAAACAGATGAGATCACGAGAAAGATTCACGAAAGAATAGAAAATGAGCGCAATACCTTCAAATTTGAGGGTTGTGCCATCCTTCTATTGAAGCGTTCGAGGAGAGATTTCTGTCTTCCGGAGACGTCCCAATCCCAACCATGTGGATAAAATAGATTGGTGTAGTCCAACACCAACTGCTTCAAGGGAATTGGGTCGGTAAGTTGTTGGAAGCGCTCGTCATCATCCTCTATATAATAGCAGGTATGAGGTGTACACCTGATGCTGCGGGCACAGTCCACCACCACAGTGCAACGCCGCGGCCAATAAAAAATTAGAAGGCTGAGGTCTTCACAGCCCCAGGTATTCGCCACGAAATCTTGAAAGGAGATAAATACGTGCAGCCTTTCCTCCTGTTGAGAAAGGCTCCACCCCATCTCCAGGGGTATCCAACGTATAAAGTACACCCAGCGGTCCAAGTGAAGCAAAACGTGTTCTTTTACAACGCTGGGGCTTTTAAGAAACCGTCAATGTCAGGATCTTCCTCTATTTTCTATCTGTTATGGCCATAAACCCATAGAAAGAAAAACCACATAAACCCATAGAAAGAAAAACCACATTAACGTAAAATAACTCGTGAAACACACAGAAATGACTCGCAAAACAACAACAAAGCGATGTGACATAGGTTGCAAAAGCAGAATCATCAAACTACACCTAGATGGTAAATCAAACAGAGCAGTGCAGGGAAATGGCTTGCAACCACAAGTTGCAGAGCAAGAGTGATTGAAGACCAACAGGGTTAAACTGAAAAGAGGAATGACAAAAGCTGTAGCCGCAAGATGATTGAACTTCACTCGTAAATGATAAAAATAACTCGTAGACACAAAAAGCACAATGGCACGTAGGTTGTGGAGACCGAATGCTTTGCCCCCACCATGAGGTAAACTGAATAGCGAAGTGCATAGAAATTTCCTTGTTAGCATAAAGCACAGTTCCATAGAGGTTGCAGCAACCCCCACCAAACAAGAAACTGAAGGTGTGGTGCATAGAAAGGGTGGCTTGCAAGCACAAAAAATAAAGTGGCACATAAGTGGCAAAAACCAGAATGATCAAACTCCAAAGGGTAAGCCCAAGAATGCTGGCATATAAATGTCTTGCAGGGGCAGAGAACAAAGAGATACCGAGGTTGCAGAAGCAGAATTATTGACCTCCTCCAAATATTATCTCCAAGGAGGGCAATGGATAAAAATGTTTTCTACATAACTTTTTTACCCTCTAGAAGAAAAAAACAATGACTTTCGTTAATGGAAACAAAAAAAAGTTACATATAACATGTTGGAAAGGAAATAAAAGTTACATATAACACTTTGGAAAGAAAATCTTATTGTTACCAAAACTAAGAATAAACAAAAGCTATACACTTAGCCATCAAATATAATTAAGAAACTCATTATTGCAGTGAAAACTAAATCACGACCATCAGTGAGCAAGACGACAAAAGATATCTAAAACCGATGAAACCAAAAAAGAAACAAAAGAGCCCCAACAGATCAAAGAAAGATTATGGACACCAAAGACAAAAAGAAACAAAAGAGCCCGAACAGATCAAAGAAATATTGTGGAAACCAAAGACAAGTAGAGAGCACCTAATAGCTTACCTCCCATGGTGATGCTATACTATTCTTTTTCTCAAATTACATATAACATGTTAGAAAGAAAATTTTATTGTTGTTAAAACTAGAATAAACAAAAGCTATACAATTAGCCAACAAATATAATAAAAAAATTCACTATTCTCACAAGGCAGTGAAAACTAAATTACATCCATCACTGAGCAAGAAGACAAAAGATATCTAGAACTGATGGAACCAAAAAAGAAACAAAAGAACCTGAACTAACAGATCAAAGAAAAATCGTGGACACCAGATACAAGTAGAGAGCACCTCATAACTTACCTCCAATGGTGAAGCTATACCATTCTTTTCCTCAATATTTTTTTCGCAGTAGTCTATAACGTGACTTTTTGAAAGCCTTTCCGGCAGATTTTTCCGGTCAAAATCCGGTAGCAATTCATTGGAATCCCAAGTTTGATAGCTAGTTTCTGTACAATCAATGGCTCCCAGGGGTTTTTCAGGGCGCTGAATCCAAATATGCAGTTAAAAAACCATTTTAACTGCTAAAAATCAAGATTTAACCTCATTTCTTTTGCCGGATTCCGTCACCGGAATCTCCAAAAAGTCGCATTATAGACAACTCCATTTTTTTCGGCCTCCAATGTTAGGAGAAATAACGCATTTCCCATTATACAACTGCTCCTTCTCATACTTGATTGCTACTTCTCATACTTGATTGCTCCTTCAAAGAAATCATCAATCTTTGCATCTTTTTGTTGAGAGTAAGACTGAGGTAGCTCTCCCTCTTCCTTAGCCACTTCTATTTATAGCATTAGGGTTTTGTTATTATGGTTTTGTTCTTATACGCATTTTTTTTTCTCCATATAATTATATATAATATATATATATATAAAATAATGACTTGTTCTAGAAACCCTACAGTATACATGAAACTGTGTGGTAGTGGATTCAAGAACAATCATATTAAAATTATATATATATAATATAATATTATATATATAATATAATATATATAATATATATATATATATAATATATATATATAATATTATATAATATATATATATATATATATATATATATATATAAGGTCTAATTTATAGAATAACGTGAATTTTTTCATTTAACAAAAACTTTTTCGATTAATTTTTAACCAAAATTTAGCAGAGATTTTTAAAAACTAGCCATTTTAGTTACTCAATTTTTTTAAGGCGTTGAATCCATTTACACATTCAAAATTGTAATTTAAATAACAAATAATAACAATTTTTCTTGAAATTGTATTCACGGATTCAGGTGAAAAAAAGGTAATTCCGTCAATCAAATAAGATACGCTAGTAGTCTAACTTTTTAAAAACTAGCCATTTTAGTTACTCAAATTTTTTAAGGCGTTGAATCCATTTACACATTCAAAATTGTAATTTAAATAACAAATAATAACAATTTTTCTTGAAATTGTATTCACGGATTCAAGTGAAAAAAAGGTAATTCCGTCAATCAAATAAGATACGCTAGTAGTCTAACTAATAGACAAAATGACCATTTTCCTAGCATTTTTTCTAGTCAATTTTGTTCAAAATCTGGTTCAGAATTTTAAAAATCATAAGTTTAAGATACACTAGTGGCTTAACTAATAAACAAAATAAAAACATAAGTTTAAGATACACTAGTGGCTTAACTAATAAACAAAATGGCCAGTTTGAGCATTTTTCTAGTCAATAAACAAATGGTCTTTTTTCTAGTCAATTTTGTTCAAAATATGGTATATATTTTTAAAAATCATAAGTCTAAGTTGTTCAATTTGCAAAGATCTAGTGCTTCACGAGTTTTTCAAGGTGATGAACGCATAAAGTGTATTTAAAACACAAGAAATCACAATCTCACTAGAAATTCATAAAGTGTATTTAAAACACAAGAAATCACAATCTCACTAAAAATTCACCAATTTGTTGTTGGTTGGAGCTTGTATTGGTCAAGGGAATTTTGTACATTGAAATTATTGATAAAATAAATCACTGAATGGGATACAAGATGGATGATGATGTTGGGGGGTTATGATTCACAAGAGTAAGGTAAGGGTCCAATGAAGAAATTACCAGATGCCTTATCACATGCCAAAATTAATTTTTATTATTCATATACTGTCTCTTTTACTTAATAAAGTCCATTCCTTGAATAAGAAAGTATGGTTTGAGTGTTTGCATGTAAGAGGTACATGGGAAAGTCATCTTACTTATCTTTGATAACATGGGATAGGTACAATCTTTCTAGGAAAATGGGTCAGAATCAAATCATGCATGAAGGAAGTAAAAAGGAAATTTGAGTAGAGAGTTTAGACAATTTTAACAAGTTGGAGATGGACAACAAGATGTGAGTTCGTTGTTGAAAAAGAGAAAACCATGTTGTTTATGAAAACTGCTATGTGGGGGCTTAGTTTATGTTGAGAATTAGGGTGTGTGCCTATGATTGTTAATTTGGCTATATTTAAGTGTTTCTTGTTGAGGAAATTGCTCAAGTTCCTTGAGAATGTTAATGTAAGAACTCCCAAAACAACTGAGAATTTTTGGAGTCCCCAATTGTGAGATTTCCTAGTTGACCATGCACTAGATCCCTGAAGGGAAGTGGGATAGCTTGAAGGACTGCATGGAAGAAAAGGGGATCCCATTTCCTAGGATGTGTAGGTTCAAGGGAAAGAGAGTTGGTGGATTGGAATTGCTATTGGAGTAAAAATCTTGGTTTTGGGCTATTGTGTGTGGATAGTGGACAACCAAGAGAGATAGACTTTTTTTTGGACTCGTAACTCCATCTTGAGGGTGGCTTGCTATTGAGAGAAATAGAACAATAAGCCTATGGTTGGGAGGAACGTCTCCTTTTATGTAGGTAGTCAATTCTTCCATTAAAAGATGAGTTTTGTATTATATTTTACTATGTTAATTACATTGTGTAAAATTTTTACTTAACTGTTGTTTTGTTTGCTTGAGTGAAGTTCACTTCTAAATTTTAAATTTGTTGTTAGATGCATGAGAAAAAATCAGGCATGTTGTTTGTATGAATTTTGTTTCGACTAGAGAATTTTATTTAAAATTTAGCAGGAGGGGTATTTTATATGTGCTATGAGTGCCCCATTTTCAGATCAGGTGGTATCGGAGCTTAAGTTTGATTAACCCCACCTTCAAGGAAGGTTATATCATAATGCTTGATTGACAAAGCAAAGACTGCTTTTCTGAAAGGTGTTGAACAACAAGAGGTTGCTTGTATGCTTTTTTTGTAGACTGACACTTTTCTATGTTTGCAGAGGTAAAGGGAAAGTTGTTGCTAGCTCAGTCCAGGAAGGACAAATAGGAAGAAGGGTTGAAGGCTGTTATGAAACCAGCTCACAAAAAGATAGAAAAGAGAGATCCACGTCTTAGAATTCAGCCTCTTCGAGGGGGCAACCTCCTTTACATTACATAAATGAACAAT
>APFE030800289.1:2553-14702 GCA_000404065.3 Pinus taeda
CCTCTTCCTCTTCCTCTTCCTTCGGCTTCTACTTGTTCCATTTGTTCCAACTCAAGAAACTAGCTCTGATACCACTTTTGATGGCCTCCCGCCGTTCCCAATGTGTCCACTGTTGACAAGACTTGGCGCTTTAAATTTATCAACTGCTGACTTTAATTGCTGGTACGTCGCCTAATATTTTTGGTTAGGGTTTCTACTGGCTTCGTCGGTTAACGACCTCCAGCTGCCGGTTCTCCCTTATACGGTTCCTTACCTTTTGGTCAACCTCTGTCCCGCTCTTTTGTCATTTGCACTTTTCACTGTGCCGAGTTCTGGTTCTGCTCTGTGGGAGCTCTTTCACCTCCGTCGTTCTAGTCTCAGTGCTGGTTCTATGGGCATTCTCGGCCCTTTGATGCTCTTGAGGTAGTGTTTCAATGGGTTATGAAGGCGCCTCTTCTCTGCACAGGGTTTGTATTCTAGTTTATGGATTTGTTAGTTCGATTCTGCTGTTTAGATGTCATTCCTGGTCGATTTACTGATAGGTTGCTTCATGACAGGATTTCCACCGAACTAACGCGCTCCAGGTCCACTGCCAAGGTAAGCTCGGGTTCTCTGATAAACTTATTTGTCAATTCTTTTTCATACCCTGACACCCTCGCTCCGTGTCTTCAGGGGTATGCTGGCTATTTCGGTTTTCGGCTATGCCTCCTCGGCTTCAGGTAAGGTTCTATGCTCCAATATTCATCCAATAATGTTTTTAACGATTATTCGTGACTGTATATGTTCTGACCTGCTCTTATTTCGTTGCAGGTGGCTCCATATAGTCGGCTCTGTGGTTCAAGGCACTCCACGGTTCCTGGCACTCACTCGAGTTCTCCATCTCTTCCCTACGGGTAGGGTCTTTCCATATTAGTTGCCTGTAACTGATTAATGGTTCTGAGTCTTCGTCTTTGTTGGTAGTCCGTCACCTGAGCGGTGAAATAAATGGTATTTTTGTTGTCTGTGTAACCCTCCTTCGGGCCTGCACGTTGGTATTCGGTCCTTAATCTGTAATATTGTTACTTAGTTTTCGAAACCCTTGATGGGTATTTGGTGGCTTCAAGCCCTCGTCCTGTATGTCGATGTTTGGTTGATAGAAACCCTCGGTTGTTCGAAACCCCTGTTTGCCGGTTCTGTTGGTGATTCCTTGCTATATTAATTTGGTTTATTCCGCCTGGTTGTAACAAACATTTGTTCGAAACTCTGTTTCGAGGTTCTGTCTTTTTAATGAAATTTTGTTCGAATGAAACGTGAGACGCCTGGAATGTATTTACTTTGTTATAACAGTTTAGTGAAATGATTCAATAATGTATTTGTTACATTCCAGCATTTGCTTTGTTCATAAATATAATGTGAGGGTTTTGTTTTCGGATTACCTGAAAGATTGTTTGCATACGCGAATTCTCGTTATCCTCTGTCTGGAAGTGATATTTAAATGTTTGCGCTCTGCGCTTCGCATTGATTCGCTCTGTCTGAAGTTTGTTTGCGCTCGCAATCTCTCGTTCTCCTCTGTCTGGAGGTGATAGTTTTATGGCTGCGCTGCTCTGCTCTTCTCGTTAATTCTCTCTGTCTTATTGTTCCAACGCAAACTTGTTACACAAAATCTATATTATGATGCATGAAATTTGTCTATACAGTGGTGATACAATTGAGAAAATAAAATAAAATGTTTATTTTGAAAAATGACTGTATCTTTTGTTTCTCTGTCTGAGGAATCCCTTACAATGCTTATCTTTTTCCTTTTAATCTCCTGAGGCATAACTGTTCTTTGTTCAAGTAGAACTACCCCAACAGAATTGGGTAACTATCCACCAATTTCTAACTGTTTCTAACTAACACATTTCATAAAAATACTAATTAACTATCAACCTATTTTTACTGTTGCTAATTCCTATTTAAAAGAAAACAGTTCACAGTTTTAATTGACCTGGTCCTAACGACCTTTTGAAAAATAAACAAATAAATAAAGTAAAATAACTGACAAGTCTAACACCTATCCAGCTATGCAAGTATGATTGTGTGTCCTTGTCTCTCCATGAGACCGTCAACCACCTTCTGTCTCCTCGGAGCTGGATGCTCCTGCATCATATTATATAAGTAATCTGTACCTTTTAAATAAGGGAAAAACCAAAAACCTTTTGTGTCTAAAATCTTCAATTCATGATAATATTTAATAATATTTTCTAATATGTCAATTGTATTTAGTTTGGATGACTGTGTGCAAGGTGTTATTTTTTCTATTTAATTTTATTTTTTAGTTGATTTTTTTTAGTGAGTATATCGTTTTAAATATTTTTTAAATATTTTTTTATAAGAAGAGAGTGATTGAAAGATAAAATAATGTTTAATAAATTTATGTTTATTCATAAGGATAAGGATTTTTAGTATGTGGTTTTAATGAGCTATATTATAAAAGAAAATATTTATAAATAAAAAATATTTATGATAAAGTAGGACTGAATTTCCATATTTACAAATTTTGTAAGATATTGTTTTTTGTTTTTCCTTTTTAATTAAATATATATGTTTAACTTATATGTTTTTTATAATTATTTGGGTTTTGACTTTCCTCATTAGCTTAACTAGAATTATAGCATCGAGAAAAGGATTATCGTTGGCTGGAATGCTTATTATGAGCTTGAAAGCAATTGTAAGTCGGTCGATTTTTGCATTTAGAGTAAAAAAAAGTTCATCTTTGAGACTCTCGTCGCCCTGTTGTTTTATGCAGATGTGAAGTTTGGGGTTGCAGTATATCCAAAGAGTCGTGGAGAAAGATTGAGATGATTCAAAAGCAATTCATAACCTACAACCTCAAGATCAAGGAAAATACCCCCTATCCTATCCTCTTGATCGAAGTTGGTCTGTTCCCTTGTTGTCACTCCTAGAGACAACCTTTGGGTTGATGGGAGATCAGTGCCTAGGACATCTTAATTAATGTTGTTAGATTTATTTTATGACTTACGACACCATAGTTTGTCAAAAGTAATGAAAATAGGATTGATTTAGAACCATTAATAAAGATACAATGTATGAAGGAGCTTACACAAAGGAATACACAAGAAATAATCCTCAACTAGCGGTGGCCAAATCAGATTAATAATTTGCAACAAATCAGTTGTTAAAACAAATGTAATGGTAGAAGACTATAGATGCGAAATTTATCATACAGATCTTAAACATTAAGAATTATATATATCTAGATTTGGAGAGAAGTGAAAGTAAGAAAATTCTTATGGAATGTAGAGATACATGGAGCACATTTTAAACACTAAATTTCGACATTAATACAAGCGTTATCCATCAATAGGTTGATCTAAATGAATCTGCATCTAATGGGAAATATATCTAGCAGCTACGTGACATGAAATCTGAGATGAATATTTAACATTTATAAAAATACGGAGGTAGATGAACATACTGCAATCCAATAAGTTGGAATCACCATAAATCTTGTATTAATCTTCTGAGAAAAGTGCATACATCAAGATTCATGCACGCCTTAATGAAACCAGGAAAAGGTCCCTTAAGAGAAGTCTTTCCAAAAATTCTGAACCTTCTTTAAGTGTTTCTTCCCTCTTTTTATAAGGAGAGGGAGATCTTGAAAAAACAGTTACAAAAATATCTTAGCTGAGTACCAGCAGTCTAACTGACTAGCTGTCTCAGCGTGCAAAGGCTCTGTCACCCAAATCATTGCAACAAAATGATTCATTTCTTTAAAATACAACGATAACATAATAACAAAACATAGGAAAAGTTGAAGAATAAAAAAACATAGGAAAAAGTTGAAGAATAATAAAACATGGGAAACATTGAATTATGATTATAGGAAAATATCTCCACGCCACTTCTTGTGATGGCCTCTGATCAAGCCACGTCTCTGCCACAATGTGCCTCTTCTGTTACTTGGGCGGTTCCCTTGATGCTTTCCGCCTTAACTACTTGAATTCCCCATTTTCTAGAGCTAGGAGCAATCAATTGTGATGGTCTTGGTGGTGTCATGGAATCACAGTTGCCGACTCATCCAACACATCACTCCCTGCATTTCACTATCAGAGTGTTATATGCCTTGTAATATAGCCATACTGTTATGTTAGAGTTTTGCCTCATTAGGACTTTTACTCTTAAAGACATTACAAAACAACGAGTTCTGGTATCCTTTGTCCCCTTTTGTTTAGCCCCTTTCTGCATTTCTTCATCATACGATCGAGGGTTGTTACCTGGTGCTTAGCCTTAAGATGTTAGGGGCTTTAGATTCTTGTCGAGGGTCATTTTTCCTTTGTAAAGTGCTTTGCGCCCATGGTTCTTTAAGTTCCTCTTTAACCACGCACTAGCCAAATATCGAAGCCCCTCTCATTGGTGGTTTCCAATCGGGGAAATAACATGGGAGTTGCAACATGCTCACTTCTCCGATATGCGACCTCCGATATGATGTTATTGTTTTGACATTAAACTTCTTGAGTGGTGACACATGTCACCCAGATTCACCCCCTTAGGCCCCTAAAAACGCCAAAACGGCCTACCACGTGTCCTATCGTACCGCCATGTCATGTTGACGTCAGCTTCCATGTGTCGTTAACGTAGCCAATCTTGTGCCGCCACGTGTCCTTATTGTGGCCAATCCTATGCCACCACGTGTCATTATTGGAGCCAATCCTGTGCCGTCATGTGTCTTGCTGGAGGAGAGAGAAAAGCGCTCATTTGTTGTTGGTTTTGCAGTGAAATCCTTTGTAAACTTATATTTGAGTCCCTTGGCGATTTAAAATTATTGACACAAAAAGGTTTCACTTTCAGAAGTTCTGATATGTGATTTTTGATCTCTCCGATATTGCGATATTTTGATGCGTCAACTCTTCCAAGCTACGATGTGTTGGATCCCTGATGCTACGATTGCCGATTTGTTGTCTTTGATATATTTTACTTCTGATATGCGATGTGCCAATATTCCATGTAGCTTTGACGTGCAATCACTGATCTACGATGTCGTTGGACCTTCGATATGTGATCTCCGATATCAGACCTTAGATATTCCTTCTTTCTTAAGGCTTGAATTGTTGAAACTTTAGAAGACCATATATTTTGATCCAGGAGTCCATTTTTGGACTTCTACATATCATTGGAAAACCTATTTTGAGCACTTTCTAATGGAGAGGGTCTGATTTAGACTTTGAGTCCTATTGAGGCTTGGAAGATGACTGCAAAATTCTTTGCTCATTTACTCTTTGGACAACTGAAAACACATTTTGTAGTAAGTGGAAACATTGGCTCCAACTGGGGACAATGTCTTACTAGCAAGGTGTTGAGAACTTGCAGAATAGTAGCCTTCACTATTGGGAATGGAGTAAAAAATATAATGAATCTATAAAACTGGAAAATATTCATGGAACTTTATTTGATGGGAGTCCTTTCTTCATAAAAATGAAATGCAAAACTATAAACTCCAAAAATTGGAAATTAAACACTCACATAGTGAGCTTATTTAGATACAACTTTTATTTAGGCATAGGGCTTAATTCACCCAAGTGAGGTCAACCTTCCAATGATAACAACCTAGCATCTGAGCACTAGACCTTATGCCATTGTTCTCTTGGAAGTCAACAACTAAACAGGTATACACCACTGCCCCCAAAATGATATTTGATGCTCAGTTCTTCTAATATCCTCCATGAACCTTCTAATTTGGACGTGTTCTTGAAAATCCATAACTAAAATAGGCATGCACCATTTGAAATCTTGAGGTAAATTTAATACATACCACATAATTGAGATCGACTGCAAATCAAAGAAGGATGCCATATAGTCAACCACTGGATCATGGAACTAATGAGAAAAATTTATGGCTTCCTCCCTTTCTTGAACAATTTCTAGGTAGGAATCTTTCTGTGATAGGCAGCCACCGAAATTGTTGAGCTCTTCAACTTTGGGCTCCTCTTGAAGGAGTTGTTGTTGGTAATATTCTCCCCACTTGTTTGTAAGTAGATCCCTTTGACAGTCTGCAACAATATCATCCTCCTATGAATCATCTGAATCATAGATCAGAGAATCTTTATCGGCTTTAATATCAACTTCTTGAACTTGTTCTCCATTTGAAGGATGTGGATTGTAAATTGGAGCCTATTTATTAACCTCGTGGTGGACCTCCTCTTTTTTTACATCTTCCCATGATTGAGATTATTGTATTTTTACATTGCTCAACATCCCATCGAGTTTATACAAATCACAAGAAGGAGAATCATCAAATTTGGTAGAATGAGATCTCTGAAGGTCTATTTTTTGTTTAATAATGTCTCCTTCTTCCCTTTCTTTATCGTTGGGTGATGCTTCTTGATGAAAGTATGTGTTTTCTTGGGTTTGAGCCCCATAAACATATTCATCATGATCATTAACCTTAGAAATATTTTCAACATTAAATTGTGCACAAAAATCTTCAAACAGAGCATCCGATGGATAAAATATTTTGCAATAATGATTAAATGCTATGTAAAATCTCTTTAAAGAAGATATGCTACCACGAGGTATTGTTTTGTACCAAACTCTAAAATATTCTTCTAAAAAATACATGAACAATTTCATTTTCGCATCTTAAAAAACAATACCCTATTGTTCCATGCATGCATGAAAATCCTTAAGGTGCTAGTCCAACCTTCTATCTTTGTTTCCATTGAATCTAGGAAAATAGGTATGCCATTCATGAAATGGAGGGACATGATTGGGATACATAGCAATAGAAGAAAAATCCAGTGGGAAAGTCAGTTGGCCAAGAATGCAGGAAGGGCCATTTTGAAAACCCCTTTAGATGAGTGATCTCAAGTTCAAAGGTAGAGAAATATTCGGTTGTTTTAGCATCAAAGTGAGTATGAGGTTTCTTGAAATCCAGAAATACCAAATAAAGATACAGATAGTGGAGTCATGAGGGTGTTTATAATAAGATTGAAACAATGGAGTTGCCAAGGTGAGGGATCTTCAACCTACACTTCCCTTGCTCACCTAATAGAGGGAATGTAAAAAAATATCGTACCTAAGGAAATATATTCTAATTCGTTCCTAGACAATGGTGCCAAAAAGATGTTGTCACTCCTAGAGACAACCGTTGGGTTGATGGGAGACCAATGCCTAGGAAATATTAATTAATGGTGTCAGATTTATCTTAAAGACATACAACACCATAGTTTTTCATAAGTAATGCAATTAGGATTGATTCAGAACCATTCATAAAGATACAATCTATGAAGCAGCTTACATGCAGGAATACACAAGAAATAATCCTCAGCTAGTGGTGGCCAAACCAGATTAAGAATTTACAACAAATTAGATGTTAAAACAGATTGAATGGTACAAGACAATAGAGGAGAAATCTATCATACAGAGCTTAAACAATAAGAATTATATATATCTAGATTTGGAGAGAAGTGAAAGTAAGAAAATGCTTATGGAATGCTGAGATACACGGAGCACTTTTTAAAGACTTAATTTCCACATTAATATAGACATTATAAATCAATAGCTTGATCTAAATGAATCTGCATCTAATGGGAAGTATATCTAGCAGCTACGTGACATGAAATCTAAGAGGAATATTTAACATATATGAAAATACAGAGGGAGATGAACATAATGCAATCCAATAAGTTGGAATACTAAAAGTATTGTATTAATATTATGAGAAAAGTGTGTACATCAAGATTCATACATGACTTCATGAAACCAGGAAAAGGTCCCTTAAGAGAATTCTTTCCAAAAATTCTGAACCTTCTTTAAGTGTTTCTTCCCTCTTTTTATATGGAGAGGGATAGCTTACTCAACATGGGCATCCAGTGACTTACAACAATGAGACACTTTCAGACACAGTCTGAAAGTACCCCACTTACATCAAAGAAACTTATTCCATTATGCAGACCTGTTGTCAATGGAAACATTACATTCTGGGGAAGGAAACATGCATCCACACAAACCACTGACCTCTACAGTTCATAGAGACACAAGGGAAGTTGCAGAACGATTTCCATCAGAAATGGTCCACCTATTTGCAATAGTTCCATTTGAACATTAAGTATAAGAAGGGAAGCACCAATAATGTTGTTGATTTCCTCAATCGACCATCAATCATGGCACTAATTATTGTGCTTGACTCCTGTGGGCACGAGACATTGGAGTGGCCACATCTTTACAAGAGTAATATAGAATTCGGCAGCATATACCATACACTCCTGGAAGGGAAGCAAGTGCCAAATTTTCACCTTCAGGATGCACTATTATGCCACTTGGGACACATATGTGTTCCTTCAAGTGAGCGTTCCAAGATGATTTGGGAGGCGCACTATAGTCGGGTCACTAGAAATTTCAGAGTAGAGAAAACAATGGTGGTATTTCAAAAGTACTTTTATTGGTTGAAACTTCGTCGGGATGTTGGGAAGTACATTAGATCCTACACCGCCCGCACCATTGTGAAGCCAACCATCAAGAATCAAGGCCTGTATACTCCTCTACCTACTCCTAGTCGAGCTTGGGAATCTGTCTCCATGGATTATATGTCCGGCCTTCCTTCTACTAATCATGACAATGATTGCGTTTTGATGGTCGTCAATAGATTCTTTAAGATGGACATCATGACGGCCTGCAAGAAGAGTATCACAGTAGAGGCCACTGCTAAGCTCTTGCTTGAGCGAGTGTGGGTACACTTTGGGATCCCGCAATCCATTATCTCAAATCAGGACAACATATTTCTGAGTGCATTTTGGTCAAGTCTTTGGTCGATGTTGGATACCAAACTTACTAAGTCCACGACTTTCCATCCCCAAACTGATGGCCAAACAGAGGTTGTCAACAGGATGATCGTGCACATTATGCACATGTACAACTCAAAGAATCCACTCACATGGGATAAAATTCTCCCCTATGTCCAACACAACTACAACAGAGCTCTCCACATCTCAATAAGCCACAACCTCTTTCAAGTAGGGTTTGGATTTAAGCCATTATGCCACATTGATGTGGTCATACTATTTGCAACCATTCAGGTAGATTTGGCTCACGTGCAGTGCGAAGTGGAAAGGGCTAAAAACTTCATTGAGTGCATTCAACACATCCACAAACAGGTCCATCATATATTGGACAGAGCCAATGCTAAGTATAAGTAGTGCCATGATCAACATTGAGTGTTGCACAAGTTCTAGGTGTGCGACAAAGTTTGGCTTCATTTGAAGAAGGATCACCTTGCTAGATCCCACCGCAAGCTTTTCTTGCTCCGATATGGGCCTACACCATCACCAAGGTTGTCAATGACAATGCCTTCAAGCTCAACATCCAATAGTTCCTTGGTCTGCACCCATTATTCAATGTAGATCACCTTCGAGCATACTTTCCACCATTTTTGGACACATCTAACATTATAGAACATCTCACACCAACATAGCTCAACCCAGACTGCATGGAATAGGCCACAATTGATCAGATCATGGACGTAAAGATCAAGAAGACTCGGCAATAGAGGGTACAATTATATCGAGTTGTCAAAGAGCCCAACTCCTTCACCAGGGACCAAGTTCAACAAAAATTTCCTCACCTCATGGAGGCTCTACACGCAATGGGGACCATTACTTCCTAAGGGGGGAGGAATGCTCTAGGTGGATATTGGTGGCCACCCACCTATTCCCCCTAGACCCCTGAGTCAGTTTCATATGTTTCCTAAATTGTAGCACAGTTTACTATTTTTGGCAGTTTTTCGGGTCCTGAACTTCCATAGCCATTTTGAGGCCCTAAACGACGTTCTTTTGGAAATTACTTAGCGATTGTTAAGGAAACCGCATTATTAGTTGTAGTCCTCGGATATATCTTTCCAATGAGGTATCATACACGTCAAACAGAGATAATATGACCAAGTTACGACCCTGGGAAGTTGGTTGCCCAACTAACTCCAACAGGGCCAATAAACTCTTGGTGTTACATCTCCTTAGGTTAGGGTTTTACTTGTTTAGGGTTTTCTATTATTATTCAATAATAAAAAGGCCCTTGAGCTGTTAGGATATTCCGACACATAGGAAATAGTTAAGTTCAACTTGGTCTAGTATAGAGTTAGGTAAAGTGTGTTTCTTTACCGTTGTACATTTTGTAACTTACAATCCGACGGGCACGATATGTAGTGATCCGACGGTTCATTCTCTCCTCGGTATTACCGACACTTGATCCGTGGCTTGACACCCGATTGGTCCATGAATTCTATTTAAAGCGCATGGAGGGTCATTTGGAGGTTAACCGTGCATGAAAGAAGCTTATGTAAATTTTCATTCTTTTATTAATAAATTGCCTGTAGTAGCCACGTTGGCGCAGGCCGTGGACTGTTTCCCTCTCTGAGGGTTTTAACCACGTCAAAATACTATTGTATTGATCTGTGATCTGTTTGTGAGCGGTGTCCTTTTGGTGTTCTGTCTGAGGAACTTACCCTGTAAATTCCTACATGGTATCAGAGCTATTTGAGGGCCGCGTCCATTGTTGATCCAAATCTGAAGCCGGTAGAACTGCATGCGACTGCCATCTCCTAGATCTGCTGTTTCTGACTGCTTTCGGGCCGAGAGGACTGTTTCTGTTGTGTTCGGAGCATCTGTTCCAGGGAGGAACCCCTTTCGTTTCACGCGAAAAGGTTTCCGGTAGCCCTATCTGCGTCATTTTTAAGATCTGGAGGTATACAGTCTTTATTTGCAGTTTACTGTTATTTTCTCTCTGCTTATTTCGGTTTCGGTTTATTTAGCTTTTTTTTTACCGGATCTATACCTTTCATTTCTGCGTATGCTCTTTGCCCTGCGACTCTGTGTGATCTGGGCAAATCAGAAACAGAAAGGAAGGATTTTTTCTCATGCGTATGCTCTTTTCCCTGCACCTTAGTGTGATCTCGGAAAATCAGAAACATTGAGAAAAATATTTAGTTTTTCGGCTAAAGCTAATTTTTTTTTAAATATTTAGTTTTTTGGGTAAAGCTAACTTCGAACCATAAGGTTCGTTTTTCTTTGCATGTCCGTGTTGGGTTTTGTGTTTTGTGTTTTGTAGGGAAAAAGAGGTTTCTCAAGGCAAGCACGCAAACCAAAGCCCCCCCTCTCTCTCTCTCTCTCAAATTTTTTGTATAGATCAATTGGTTCAAAGCTATTTTAAGAGAGTAGAGGTCTTGGGTTCAAATCTCCATTTTGTGGGGGCATTTTTTTCATTCCCGCACATTCGCGCACTTTGCCGACAACTACAACAATGTTTTTTCAAAAAGCCATAACTTCTTCATCCAGAAGCCTTTTTCAGAGCCATTTTTTTTAAAAAGCCAATTTTTTCGAGATCTATCCATTGGAACACTTACTTTCAGCATCTTCAGCTTCAGTGTTTTTAAAAAAATGGAAAGTCCATGCCAAGTCATTCTTGACAACACTAACTACTTCCAATGGGTATCCTACATGGAAGATTTACTTAAAAGTAAAGGTATCTACAGAATAGCCACGGGCCAAGAGAAGAAACCAAAAGATGAAGACAAGGTTGCAAAATGGGAAAATAGACAAGATCAAGCACGTGGTTTGATAGGGATGTCTATTTCTCCTGATCTTAGTTTCCATATTGCAGAACTTGATACTCCTCATGAAGCATTGGAACAAATCACTAAAGTTTTTGGGATTAAAAATGAAATTAGAGCCCATCAACTTGAAAATGAGTTGCTTACATTGGATCCTAATAATTTTTCTTGCATTGAAGATTTCTTGTCCAAATTCAAGACCCTTAGATATCTTTTGGAAGGTGTTAAGGTTAAGAAAAAAGATAGTAACCTTATTTATTCCATCCTTACTAAGTTGGGACCAGCCTACTCTGTATTTGTTTCCACCTTCCATTCTACAAGGGAAGCTTTCATTTGTCAAGGAAAAGACTACAAGGCCCCTTCCCTTGACTCTTTTTGTGATTCTTTAATAAGAGAACAAGAAAAACTCTTACACCTTGGTCTTCTTAATCTTGGAAACTCTTCCAAGAAAGCGTTAGCCGCCCAGCAGCAACCAAATTTAAAGAATCCTAAGAAGTCATATCCTAAAAAGAATGGTCCTAAACCAAACAAGAGTCCTAAGCAAACTCAGCCTCAAAATGAAAGATCATTTCAGCAAAATGATAAGACCAAT
>APFE030800299.1:0-23503 GCA_000404065.3 Pinus taeda
TAAAAGAAAATCATAATATACATATCACTTTAAAATATATAACATATAACATATAACATCTAAGTAGTAGTTATAAGTTAAGATCTGTTTTAATTTATAGATTAAAACAAGGGTTGCATGGCATTGCCTGTCACATAAGTTTAGATAAAAAATATGGAAAAATATATTACTTAATCATTATCCTAAACCAAGTGATTACAAAATCATTTAATTAAATTTTATTTATGTAGTTATATGAATTCAATCTTTATGATCTTATCTTAATGATTTTGTGTAGTTGATTTACAAAAAACTAAATGAAATTGAACCATGAGTGATACAAGAATTGCTCATAAGATTATTATGATAGCCTAGTGAAGCATGCAATCCAAATCATTGCACCTAGATCCATGCATGATGATTATTATACCAAAATGATTATTCTGTTGTTTCATTCAAAGGTTTAGTTGTTGTATAATTTTTTCTTACATTCCACTTCTTTTTCTTGCAAATTAAAAATTAATAAATCAATTATATTTCTTGTGAATTAAGAATTTCAATATCAACTATGCTACTATGTTACCTATGCATCCATGATATGTAATTTATATTACATTACATGTAGAGAATTTTGACTTAGCTCCATCAAATGATAAAAATGTTTGTATTTCTATTGTTAATTAAATAAAAGTTTGATTAAAAATAGGAACATGTTTTACAAATAATTATTTTCTTTTTTAATAAATTATTACCTACATTTTGTAGATTCTTGAAAGTATATGTGATTAATAAAATTAAGATGATGGTGAAGCTCCCTGATTTTAGATAGTCATTACACACTTGAAGACCACTAAACTTAGCTAAGCATCTAGAAAACAATTCAACTATAACCTCTAAATAATTATTTGTAAAACCTTTGTAGAGTTTATATGCTACTATATAAAATCAAAAGTTTAATTTATAGACCAATCATATAAATATATCGAGGAGGTTGGTTAAAACATTTTATCACTATTACTTAAAATGAATAGGATCTGTAATTATTTCCATACTTAAACTTTCAAATTATAATTCTTGTTTTAAAGTTTGAAAAATTTACATGATTAAAAAAATGATGCTCTAAGAAATATAATCCCTCAAAATCTAAATAGGTTTATAAAATTTCTTATTATTCTAATATTTTATTTCCATAAATTAAATGATATAAAAATTTCTTCTCCGTAAATTAAATATCTCTTTTATTTAATCTCAATCCCAAATATGCTTAAAATTATTCAATATTTTCTAACATCTTTTTCACTTTTAAATACATTTTGCCTAAAATATTCCATTCTTCTAATTTTTTATTTTCATAAATTAAAGCTATAAAAATTTTCATTTCTATAAAATATCTCTTTATATAGCAATGATCTAAATTCTATTAAAGTGATCTCACTCAAAATATACTTAAATTATTCATAAATTAATCGAAATTTTCAATTTGAGTTGCATATTAAATATTAACATCAAGTTCCGCGAAAGAATCTTCAACTGGAAACTCTCGTGAAGTAAACCACTGGATGTTTTTGGTTGCTAAACAATTCACTCGATGTTTTTGGTGGTTTAAACCACTATTGACGGAAAAAATATAAATATAGTTGAGTGATTCGCTCTAGTTTTTTATATTTTTAAATATGAATTGTGATTTTTTTTTTTATTATTAAAAATATGTTTTTTCTTTAACCATCTACATTATGAAAACTTTTGATTGTAACTGATGGTTGTTAAAAAATACGTAAAACATATATGAAATCAGTGTATATATATATAGACTTATTTCTTTTA
Source organism: Pinus taeda (assembly GCA_000404065.3). Taxonomy (NCBI): domain Eukaryota; kingdom Viridiplantae; phylum Streptophyta; class Pinopsida; order Pinales; family Pinaceae; genus Pinus; species Pinus taeda. The sequence continues at coordinate 1,804 of APFE030800299.1, forward strand.
TATATTTTTGTCAGGATTTTTAAAAATGGTAAGTCCTGAATTTTACAATATATATATTTATAAACACATTGTAAACAATGAAAATCCATAATCTCATAGAAAATCTTGACATCACATTAAAAAAAATAAAGACACAATTTAAAATATACAAAATAAAATATAACACATATACCAATAATAAAATATAAAAAACTTAAAAATCTAAACTACACCATAAAAATCTAATAACAATATATCCATATTTAAAAAACACTATTATATTATCTGATCCATTTCAATGCACGTCCTCTACCATATCGACTATTCCACTATTATCATTGTTTAAAATATTCTACTCCATTATCACATTTTATTTTAAAACAAAAATGGTACCTTCAATGGGTTGTATAAGTTACACATAATTGGGTTGTATAGGTTACACATAATTATGTTCATAGTATTTTCTATATACTCTAAATCTAAAAAACCGTTACATGATTCCTGACTTGACTAAACAGAATAGGCCATCATCATATACTATATCATGTAGGTACACAATTTTTAATTATTTTCCACTCCACATGAAATGGATAATTCATTTTAATTTATCAATATTAAAAAATTAAAATAAATTAATTTTTCAAATTTAAATATAATCTTTTATTTTTCCTCTTATCCCTATTTGATTATAAATTTAAAAACATTCTGAATACAAGTTTGACTTCACATGTTATTGGGGAAATTTCTAAAATATTTAGAAACTATCAAATCTCACTTGAATCATTAATAATTTAATTATAAAATCTTGGTTTTTAACACGTATGAGAATTTCACTATGAAATTATATTTTTACACATTTTTGTTCGTTTTAAAACCACTCAAAATGTCAATCCAACTACTACAAAAACAAGTTAAATTGAACTACAAATCCATATAAAGTCTAATTCAAATTTCAAAGCCTCCTACATTGAATTGCAAAGCCACTCAAAATGTCAATCCAACTACTACAAAAATAAGTTAAATTGAACTACAAATCCATATAAAGTCTAATTCTAAATTTCAAAGCCTCCTTGTAATGACCCCGGTAATTAATGAAATTACTTCTCTATTTCTTAAAAGAAAAAGAAAAAAACATATATATATATATAATATATATATATATATATATACTGGGATATAATTATTGGTATTGCTTGTGTAAAAACTGGAGCATGAATAAAAGAATTACATTTGGTAACTTCGAGCAAGGAAGTTATTTTCTTGATGATAATTTTTTTTTCCTTTTTTTTTTTAAATAAAATAGTTGTCAAGAAGGGAAAGAAAACCCTAACTGTTTTACTCCTTCCTTAGAAAGGAGGGGACATCAGGGCTGTTTGGGAACAGACGGAGGACAAGGAAAAGGAGGCATGTTACGTCTGGTGGCAGATAACATGGAACATGCTGTGCATTCAAGTAATTGCTGAAGACAGTGGTCTGGCAATGAGCTTGGGGGGAGACGTAATTCTGGTAATTAGTCTCATGGTGGGGAGGATCGATAAGCAAGGGATAGTTCCCTGTCTCTTTTAAGAAAACCTGGAAGGGTGTGGAAGCTTAAGGACAAAATTCTCAGGTAAGTATGGCTGTAAATTTTGTACAGTTACTGAGTTTTACAGTTTAGTTAAGTGAGCAAAGGCTTAACAGTATGCTATGAAATAAACAAGAAGGAATGAACTCAAAATTATTGTATCAATGCCAAACAATGTAGAAAAATCTTCTTTATTCGCTAGCCAGAGGTAACTCCTCAGTAATAGGAGGGTAACCAGTAGGCTGTAAGCGATAAACAACAGTAAACAATAATGGAAATATTAGTCAATAGAGTTAAAGAAGATATTAGATTGTTATTAATCCAACAGGCCGAGTAGGGGTCTATAGTTAAAAGAAAGAGAAACAACTTATTTATCGATACAGTCGTGAATACGAGAAAACTTATCAACATTCCTCAAGGAGGGAAACTCATGACATAAACAAACTTAAGCTATATTATACAGAGGATTACACTGTAAATTTCTTTGACAGGACTGTTCAAGATAATGACTAAAACTTGAATACTGTAGAAATTAGGAAAACAGTCATTCCTCATAAGGCATTTTCTTTAAAAACTGTAAGCAAGAAAGAAAGGGCGATAACCCAGAATTTAATAAACCATATGCGGATGTCAATACAATCAAACACTAACTGATGAGAACCTGTAGCGAAACATTCTTCGCATATCATATGGGCATATAAAGATATCAATAACCGAATAGCTCAGAAGAACCATAGCAAATATTGCAAAAGGAAAATAACCCTCAATGAGCGAATCAAAACTGTATCGAGACTATGAGGGCAAACCCATATGAATACCACGGGTTCATGCCTAGCTCGAAAATTAAAACTACAGAATGCAACACACTTTTAATAATCACAAAAAAAGAATGGTGAGACGCCATAAGGAAAAAAAGTTTATATATATTAAAAATCTGGAACTGTGTATCGTTCAACATCAAACCCAAAAACCAAATCGTGAATCGCTTAAGGGCATTCATTGTTCCATGTCCTTACAACCATGGATAAAAAAAGAAATATCCGCGAGTAACCAAGGCAATAAAGCCATATCCAAACAATAAAAACAATGACCCAGAACGGAAATTAATTTGCTGCAACCTCGGCAGAACTAGCTGAGGGTTTCATGAGTGCGCGGAAGGACCTGCCCGTAAACGGCGGGGTTAACCAGGAGGAAATGACATCGGATGTATGGTGGAATGCCAACAAAGTTATTGACTTACCCACATATGTCGAGCAACCGGACTGGTTATCCACAATCTTACTATGCTAAGTGTAACCCACGTCATGCAAAGACAGACCATTAGCAGATTCGGACTAACCGAAAGGAATACATACTGAAACAATCAAATTAACTAAGGGTCGACTTACCTCGGTTTGAGTTTGTGGAACTGGAGAACACAACCCGGAACATTACTCGGATAGAACAACCCATCAATTACCAATCGAACCCAAGATCTGTGCCGTTCGGCAGAGAAGTCCCCGCCATTACCAGAAAGCAAACAAACAAAGTTAAACAGTGGATAAGCGACCGATGGCATATCCGTGAAGGTATGAAACAAATAGACAAGTCGAGCTTTCGACATGAGACCGATCGAATACCTGTAGAGGGGATGGATATATATTTAGATGTAAGCTAATTAGTCGACAAGCGAACGACTGTATACCTGGAAGCACATGAAACATAGAAATAACATGAAACGGACAGGATGCGAAAGACTGTAGGTCTGCATCTAAACATAAACAGTTAAATACTATGAATATATTATATCTGTAAACGAGGTTTACACAGGCTTCATTGGAAACGAAACCATATACCTGATAGAGTAGTTGAGGACTCCCGCTTGGTGGACCTCGGAAGCAAGTCGAAGACCATGGAAGCCGCAGAGGAAAATGCCAATGCATGCTCTGGCGACAGGGTATACCCGCGCCCTCAACCCTAAACAATAAACCTTGGAGAGCGGGATTAACTCTCCATCGTTCGATGGAAGAGAGTTTCGGCATCTCCGTTATATCTTATTCCCAGATTTCAAAGTGCAGGGTTCGGTCAGGACAATAAAGAGCAGTCACAGTCGCCAGCATAGTGAACCGGTAGGTATGCCACTTGGCAAGCAGTGGTGGCATGACATTAAACCTTATGGAAATTAATAATGTAAACAATGTACTCCAAATCCTGTGGTACATTCTCCGCACGATATCATGGGATAATGATATTAATGTAAGATATGTTACCATCTACCTTATAGTGCGTGCGCATAATCGTTAGTAGATGAACCTTATAATTTTTTTTTTATGTGTGTGAATTCGCTTTAATAGAGTTAGAGTTGTGCCATATGGTATCAGAGCCCAGTTACAAAAATGAGGCCTCTGGGATAACAGAGCAATATAAATGCGAAATTCTGATGAATAATAGTAATGTGCATATGGAAGTATCAGAGATAGAAATAATGTATATAATTATTGTCATTAACATGCTGATGTTTGTTATTCCACTACTTAAATTATGAACAAGCTCAGGAACAGAAGCCAAGTAATTACAACATGAGAAGAACAGATGGTGCATCTCATAGGTACACAGCGGGTCAAGGGACTCATGATCTGGAAATTAACCTAGAACTATGGGTACAACTCAGGGAAGAAGCTAGGGTTACCAATCAAGCAATCTTGGAAACGGTACAAGAAATTAAAAGGGAAATGGCTTGATTACGAGAAGACAATGCACGACTGACAACAGAACAGAAAGGATTTTAAAAAGTCTTTCTTAGAGACAGAATCAACTGCCAATTAATCCTAGTGTAGAACAACAACGGATGTTAGAGGAACAGAATCATCCTATACCACCTGAGAGATCTGAAGAACAAGAGGAGCATTCTGATAATGCATTGGAACAACAAACCTCAAAGAGACAAAGGACAGAGTTACAAGGAGAATTCCACAAGATTAAGCCCCCACATTTTGACGGAGAACAGGAAGAAGCGGCAAAAGCTTGGCTGATTAATATGAATAAGTATTTTTAGCTGTACGAGTACACAACCTTAAAGCCCGATTGGCTATTTTTCAACTGCAGGGAAAAGCCACCTTATGGTGGGAGGAAGTCAAGATAGTGAAAAGGGTGACGGAGCAAACGATCACTTGGGAGAATTTCCAACCGTACTTTAAGGAGAGATACCTAACTGAACATTTTTATGATGAAAAAGTGCGAGAATTCCATGATCTACGGTTGGGACAGCAGACGATGGATGAATTTATTACCCGCTTCACCTCCTTGCTCCGTTATGTGCCATATATAAGGGAAGAAAAAGCAAAGGTGCAACGTTTTGTTAGCAGCCTGCCCCCATATATGCAGGAAAGGATTGAATTCGATAATCCTAAGTCAATGGACGAGGTCATTCGTAAAGCCAGACTTTGTTACCAACAAAGCAAGCAAAAAGGAGATATTGCTAGCAAGAAATGGAATGAAAGGAAAGGCTTCAAGACGAATGGTCTAAATAAAGGAAGTCGCAGTGGCAAAGGATTTAACAAGGGGCCAAATAATAGAAATGTAACCAGAAGTGAAACCAAGTTTAAGACATCAAATGAACCAAAAATCAATGAACAACATGTAAGAATGGACAGTGAGGGGACGGCTAGACCCCAGGTACAGTGCTGGGGCTGTGGGGGACCACACTATGTTAAAAAATTTCCCACAGCGGAAGGGAACAGAACAACTGTCACAAATCCATGAAGCCTCAACTATTGGTGAATTTGGACGTAGCATACCCAGAATTAATGCAGCTTTGGACAATCGCCAGGCAGAGTATCAACCCACTATGGTCGAATTTGAAGGTAAGATTTCAGACCTTACTATAACTGTTTTAATTGACCCAGGTGCTACATTAAGTTATGTGAGTCCCAAGATAGTAGAACGCTGTAAACTATAGCATGTTAAATTTAAAAACCCATGGCTAGTACAACTAGCCACAGGAGCCAAGAGGTGAGTCACAACAAAAATTAAGGATTGTTCACTTTCAATAGCTGGAGAATCAGTGGTAGCAGATCTGAATGTACTCCCTCTCGGATCATACGATGTTTTAATTGGAATGGATTGGTTGGAAAGACATTGGTCGTTAGTTGATTGCAAAACTAAAGTCATTTATTATAAAGATCAAGATGGACATAGAAAATAAATGCAAGGGATCCAGCGACCACTGCAAATCCGACCAATAACCGCAACTCAGTTGGCAAAATGTATTCGAAAAGGGTGTCAGCTGTATGCTATACAAGTAGGTTTTGCAGACTCTAAAGGCAAAGCAGCAACCTTGGATAACATTCCTGTGGTACAAGAATTTGCAGATGTATTTCCGGAGGAAATCCCCGAATTACCCCCAAAAAGAAATATAGACTTTACTATAGAATTGATACCAGGCGCAGCTCCAGTATCAAGAGCACCTTACCGAATGAGTGTGCCTGAGTTAACAGAATTGAAGATGCAACTGCAAGAATTATTAGATAAAAATTACATTCGACCTAGTGTGTCACCTTGGGGAGCCCCAGTATTGTTCGTCAAGAAAAAAGATGGAACCCTCCGAATGTGCATTGATTATCGACAGTTAAACAAACTGACCATTAAAAACAAGTACCCCTTACCACGGATTGACGAATTGTTCGATCAAGTGAAAGGAGCGACCGTGTTCTCTAAGATTGACTTAAGGTCAGGTTATCACCAGATCCGGATTAAAGAAGAGGACATTGTCAAAGCTGCCTTCCAAACAAGGTATGGGCATTATGAGTTTGTGGTATTACCTTTTGGGTTAACTAATGCCCCTGCCACATTCATGTGTTTAATGAATAGTATTTTTCATCAATATCTGGATCGGTTTGTGCTGATATTTATTGACGATATATTGATATATTCTCGTACGGTCGAAGAGCACCAGGAGCATCTTAAAATGGTGCTGCAGATCCTTCGAGAACACCAGTTGTACGCCAAGTTTAGTAAATGTGACTTTTTCCAAGAAGAGATTCAGTATTTAGGCCATGTGATTACCAAAGAAGGCATTGCTGTAGACCCTGAAAAGATAAGGGCTATAATGGAAAGGCCTGTACCAAAGGATGTCACGGATATCCAGTCCTTTATGGGTTTAGCCGGGTACTATAGACGATTTGTGAAAGATTTTTCCAAAGTGGCGTTCCCCATCACATCTCTGCAGAAAAAGGGAAGAGCATTCCAACGGATCCCCGAATGTCAGAGAAGTTTCAAACAATTAAAACGATTGCTTACTACAGCACCTATCTTGAGTATAGCAGATCCTGACAAAGAATATGTGGTATGTACGGATGCAAGCAAGGAAGGGTTGGGAGGTGTATTAATGCAAGAAGGCAAAGTGATTGCTTATGAATCAAGAAAGCTAAAGGAACACGAGAAAAAATACTCTGCTTATGATTTGGAACTGGCCGCTGTTATACATGCCCTGAAGATGTGGCGACACTATCTCTTGGGAAGAAAGTTTTTGTTATTGACTGACCATCATAGTCTAACTAACTACTTCAGACAGCCCACTTTAAATGCCAGACAAGCCAAATGGGTGGATTTCCTAAGCACATTTGACTTCGATATTAAACATTTGCAGGGGAAGGAAAACCGAGTGGCTGATGCCTTAAGTCGAAAGGTGCAAAGCTTATATCAAATATCGCTGAGTAGCTAGAAAAGTACTCTCTTAGAAACTGTACAGAAAACAACAGAACAGGATGCAGAATACCAACAAATTAAGCAGCAACTACAACAGGCCAATGATGAGGGAAACCCACAAAAATTTGAACTGGATAAGGCAGGTATGCACTATTACAAGGGAATAATATATATACCCAACCAAAACTAGATTAAAAATCTGATTTTGGATGAGTTCCACACTAGTCACTATGCGGGACATCCAGGCTATCAGAAGATGATTACTGCAATTCGAAGAAATTATTTCTAGCCTGGAATGAAGAAGGATGTGACCGAGTATTTAGCTCAGTGTTTGGAATGCCAACAAATTAAAACAGAACATCAACATCCAGCCGGACTATTACAGCCACTACCCATACCAGAATGGAAATGGGAGACCATCACCATGGATTTTATCACTGGATTGCTAAAGACAAAGAGAAATAATGATTCTATCATGGTGGTGGTAGACAAGTTGAGTAAAGCCGCACCTTTCATACTTGTACAATCTACGTACAAGGCTGCGCAGATCGCTTATGTCTTTATGCAGAACGTGTTCAAATTACATGGATTCGCGAAGACAATCATTTTTGATCGAGATATGAAATTTACTTCAGCCTTTTGGAGGACATTGTTTGCTGAATTGGGAACTCAGCTGAATTTCAGTACAGCGTATCATCCCCAAACGGATGGGCAAACAGAATGGGTAAACCAAGTGGTCGAAGACATGTTAAGAGGTTACGTGATGCAACAGCCTATGTTGTGGGAGGAATATCTACATTTGGTAGAATTCGCATATAACAATGGATACCATACCTCAACCCAACTAAGTCCTTTTGAAATTCTGTATGGACAGAAGTGCCGTACTCCCTCGAATTGGGTTGGGCCAGAGGATAGATTGACTCTAGGGCCAGAGATGCTTAAGGAAATGGAGGACATGGTAAAAAGGGTACGAGCTAATTTGAAAGCTGCCCAAGATAGACAGAAAAAATTTTGCAGATCGGAAAAGGAGGTTTAAGAAATATCAGGTGGGAGACCATGTGTACATTAAGATTCAAGCCAAGAGAAGTACATTACAATGGAGCGGGTGCACTAAGTTAGCTCCCCGATATTATGGACCCTTCCAAGTGCTGGCAAGAGTTGGACCGGTAGCATACCAACTCGCTCTACCCAGCCACATCCGGGTTCACAATGTTTTCCATGTATCAATTTTAAAAAGATATGTCTATGACACTAGACATGTGATCAGATGGCAAGAGATTCAGGTGGGAACTAATAGGACAAAGAGGCTTGTAAAGGTAATAGTTAGAAGATCATTTTCTTAAAAGAAAAAGAAAAACTAACTTAAATATTATTTGCTGCAGGTCGAACCGGAAGGAGAGGTCATGGTCGAACCTTTGAACATTCTCGACCGAAGAGAAGTGCAACTGGGAAACGAGTTATTACCCAAGTTAAGGTTCAATGGCAACATTTTGGGCCTGAGGAGGCCACTTGGGAAAATGAAGCACTGATGTTAAAGAATTATCCAGGACTGTTTGAAGCTGGAAGACATCGGGACGATGTCCAATCTTAGGGGGGGAAGATGTAATGACCCCGGTAATTAATGAAATTACTTCTCTGTTTCTTAAAAGAAAAACATATATATATATAATATATTATATATTACTGGGATAAATTATTAGTATTGCTTGTGTAAAAACTGGAGCATGAATAAAAGAATTACATTTGGTAACTTCGAGCAAGGAAGTTATTTTCTTGATGATAATTTTCTATTCCTTTTTTTTTTTTAAATAAAACAGTTGTCAAGAAGGGAAAGAAAACCCTAACTGTTTTACTCCTTCCTTAGAAAGGAGGGGACATCCGGGCTATTTGGGAACAGACGGAGGACAAGGAAAAGGAGGCATGTTACGTCTGGTGGTGATCAGATAACATGGCACATGCTGTGCATTCAAGTAATTGCTGAAGACAGTGGTCTGGCAATGAGCTTGGGGGGAGACGGAATTATGGTAATTAGTCTCATGGTGGGGAGGATCGATAAGCAAGGGATAGTTCCCTGTCTCTTTTAAAAAAAACCTGGAAGGGTGTGGAAGCTTAAGGACAAAATTCTCAGGTAAGTATGGCTGTAAATTTTGTATAGTTATTGAGTTTTACAGTTTAGTTAAGTGAGCAAAGGCTTAACAGTATGCTATGAAATAAACAAGAAGGAATGAACTCAAAATTATTGTATCAATGCCAAACAATGTAGAAAAATCTTCTTTATTCGCTAGCCAGAGGTAACTCCTCAGTAATAGGAGGGTAACCAGTAGGCTGTAAGCGATAAACAACAGTAAACAATAATGGCAATATTAGTCAATAGAGTTAAAGAAGACATTAGACTGTTATTAATCCAACAGGCCGAGTAGGGGTCTGTAGTTAAAAGATAGAGAAACAGCTTATTTATCGATACAGTCGTGAATACGAGAAAACTTATCAACATTCCTCAAGGAGGGAAACTCATGACATAAACAAACTTAAGCTATATTATACAGAGGATTATGCTGTAAATTTCTTTGACAGGACTATTCAAGATAATGACTAAAGCTTGAATACTGTAGAAATTAGGAAAACAGTCATTCCTCATAAGGCATTTTCTCTAAAAACTGTAAGCAAGAAAGAAAGGGCGATAACCCGGAATTTAATAAACCATATGCGGATGCCAATACAATCAAACACTAACTGATGAGAACCTGTAGCGAAACATTCTTTGCATATCATATGGGCACATAAAGATATCAATAACCGAATAGCTCAGAAGAACCATAGCAAATATTGCAAAAGGAAAATAACCCTCAATGAACGAATCAAAACTGTATCGAGACTATGAGGGAAAACCAAGATGAATACTATGGGTTCATGCCTAACTCGAAAATTAAAACTATAGAATGCAACACACTTTTAATAATCACAGAAAAAGAATGGTGAGACGCCATAAGGAAAACAAGTTTATATATATTAAAAATCTGGAACTCTGTATTGTTCAACATCAAACCCAAAAACCAAATCGTGAATCGCTTAAGGGCATTCACTGTTCCATGTCCTTATAACCATGGATAAAAAAAGAAATATCCGCGAGTAACCAAGGCAATAAAGCCATATCCAAACAATAAAAACAATGACCCAGAATGGAAATTAATTTGCTGCAACGTCGGCAGAACTAGCTGAGGGTTTCATGAGTGCGCGGAAGGACCTGCCAGTAAACGGCGGGGTTAACCGGGATGAAACGACATCGGATGTGTGGTGGAATGCCAATAAAGTTATTGACTTACCCACATATGTCGAGCAACCGGACTGGTTATCCACAATCTTACTATGCTAAGTGTAACCCCTGTCATGCAAAGATAGACCATTAGCACAGCCGGACTAACTGAAAGGAATACATACTGAAACAATCAAATTAACTAGGGGTTGACTTACCTCAGTTCGAGTTTGCGGAACTGGAGAACACAACCCGGAACATTACTCGGATAGAACAACCCAGCAATTACCAATCGAACCCAAGACCTGTGCCGTTCGGCAGAGAAGTCCCCGCCATTACCAGAAATCAAACAAACAAAGTTAAACAATGGATAAGTGACCAATGGCATATCCGTGAAGGTATGAAACAAATAGACAAGCCGAGCTGTCGACATGAGACCGATCGAATACCTGTAGAGGGGATGGATATATATTTAGATGTAAGCTAATTAGTCGACAAGCGAACGACTGTATACCTGGAAGCACATGAAACATAGAAATAACATGAAATGGACAGGATGCGACAGACTGTAGGTCTGCATTTAAACATAAACAGTTAAATACTATGAATATATTATATCTGTAAACGAGGTTTACACAGGCTTCATTGGAAACGAAACCATATACTTGATAGAGTAGCAGAGGACTCCCGCCTGGTGGACCTCGGAAGCAAGTCGAAGACCATGGAAGCCGCGGAGGAAAATGCCAATGCATGCTTTGGCGGCAGGGTATACCCTCGGCCTCAACCCTAAACAATAAACCTTGGAGAGCGGGATTAACTCTCCATCGTTCAATGGAAGAGAGTTTCGGCATCTCCGTTAGATCTTATTCCCAGATTTCAAAGTGCAGGGTTCGGTCAGGACAATAAAGAGCAGTCACAGTCGCCAGCATAGTGAACCGGTAGGTATGCCACTTGGCAAGCAGTCGCGGCATGACATTAAACCTTATGGAAATTAATAATGTAAACAATGTACTCCATATCCTGTGGTACATTCTCCGCACGATATCATGGGATAATGATATTAATGTAAGATATGTTACCATCTACCTTATAGTGCGTGCACATAATCGTTAGTAGATGAACCTTATAATTTTTTTTTTTATGTGTGTGAATTCGCTTTAATAGAGTTAGAGTTGTGATACTCCTACATTGAATTGGAAAGCCATGTAGACCTTCTCTTAATTATCAAGAAGCAGGTTGTCATTATTAAGATGAACATAAATTCAATTCAATACAACAGAGATACTATCTTTATTGGAATAATGTGACCAGAATCAAATACCACCTGAGTTATTTTTTCTAAAAAGACGAAGGTGCCTGTGGGGTTGGACCATGGGGATCTGTATTTGATCTAGGATTCTTATAATCCACATTGAATGTAACATTTTCTTTTGCAAACATCATTAGACTAGTTGTATTTCCAAACGTCTACTCATTTTCAACAACTTTCTCCATTTCTGCAAATACCTGTAAAGTAATTAATAATAACAAAAATCAGCCAACTTTCTTTATCAAATTGTTAGGATAATTTATAGGTTTCACATCATTAATTTACTACTAGAGAGTTCTCAAATAATTTTCATCCCTTATTGGCTTGCACTCCCTCTGCATTAGGAAAAGTAGAATTAGTAAGTTCCATATAAAGCAATGAATCAATTTATTTAAGCTCTTATTTAAGTCTTCTCTTATTTTTATGTGATTCTATTAATTCGTTACTTTTAGAGTTTGTTGATGGTTGAGAAGAGCTAGGTAGAAAGAATCATTAGAATAATGATAGTGATGGAAATTGTACAAATTTAGAGGTGACATATAATCTTGCTAAATAAACAATATTTTCATGTGTCGTGAAGGTGGAAATAAGACCTTCAAAATATGACCTAATTTGGACAATTGAAAAAATTGGTTTAATATATATATATATATATATATATATATATATATATATATATATATATATATATATATATATATATATATGTGCATGTGTGTAGTTAAACATTAGAGAATTATAATAGTCAAAGCTCAAATAATTGACAGTGAAGAAGGAAATAGATTGCTAGAGTTTGCTTTAGAGGGACTAATAATCATATATATATATATTTCTTTTTTTTAATTAAGATATTTCTTATTTGATTCGAAAATGTAGATTTCTAAATCATAAAGATATATTAACTGAACACAACCATAATTAATGTTATATTGGTATTTACTATTAGTCACTGCAAAGAGTTAATTAATAAAAAAATAGTTTGAATTATTAATATTTTTACTTTATTAACATTATGTTAGGTTGGTGTTTACAATTAGTCATTTACATTAAATATAAATTTTCATTATTCTTAAAATTTATTACTATACAATTTCATATAATCATCTATAACTCCGTGTATTTATTTACTTTAAATATGTATCATTATTTGAGCTTATATAGTAATTATGTTAGCATTTAGTTATTAGTTTTTAGAATCGTACATTTCTTTCCTAATTTTTCTAAACTAGTTTTATTTTTATATAGCTACTACTTTTTAAGATCTCTTAAGCTTTTGTTTCCTAACATTTCTAAATTTGTTTTATTTACATGTAGTTTTTATAATTAATAACTATTATGATAAACATTTATTAGTTTTTATAATCTTGTGAGCATTTATTTCTGAAATTTATTATTTAAAAAAAATTCATTATATATAAATACTATAATTTTAAGATTAAAAAAGATAATGTTAACTCAACTAACCATATTAACTTTTATGTTATGCTTTTTACATTTAGTCAATATAAAAGTAAATTATCAAAATAGTTTGAATTATTGAATATTCTACTTTGATTACATGATGCAGTTTATATTACAATTTCTTTCAATATCTTTCTCTAATTAACTTTAATCAAAAAATAATATTATTATATATTATATTATATTATATATATATATATATATATATATATTCTTTAACATGTAATCTAAATAATAAGATATGATTAAGTCAATACAAAGAAATAAAGAGTTAACTTCATGTATTTATTTATTTCAAATACACATCATTGTTTAAGTTTATATAGCCGTTATGTTATTATTTAGTTATTAGTTTTTTAGAATAGTGTAATTATTTTTTCTTCTTAATTTTGTTAAAATAGTTTTATTTGTATATAGTTACTAATTTTTAGGATCTTCTCAACTTTTTCTTCCTAACTTTGTTAAATTTGTTTTTTTTACATATAGTTTTTATAATTAATAACTATTGTGATAATTAGTTTTACGAGAGATTTTTTGGCTTAAATCACAAGATCTATCATACCAGTGTGGTTCATTGTTAAGACGAGTTGAAGAAACATATCGAGTTTTGTATATTAATTAGTTTTTCGTTTTTAGAATCTTTGGAGCATTTCTTTCCTAATTTTATCATATTCATATAATCATTATAACTTGACGATACATATTCATATAATCATTATAACTTTATGCATATATTTATTTTTAAAATGTATTGTTATTTGAGGTTAGGAGTAGCCTTTAAATGTGACTTTTTTGGAGTTTCATGCAGATTTCTAGTCGGAATTTGGCACGGGGGCTTCACTAGGGGAGCAATACCATACCACATGCATTCATATTGGGGGATATATATTGAGGAACAAATGGCATAATATATTGACCATATAAAGCGTAAAAAGATTTTATATTGTCAAGTATATAAAATAGAACTCAAATTTAATGAAAAATATAAAGGGCTATAAAAAATGCTAATGAAAAAATGGATACGTACAATATCTAATGAAAGTAGGGTTTTCTTTAATTGGGAAGATGTATTGGGTTTGCATTGGTAGGGGGTTAAATAATGTGATTTTTACAGCCATTTTCCAATATGTAGTCAAATTAAGGGTATTTTTTAATATGCCATGAAGGCACATGTTATGTTAGACGTTTATTGAGTGAAGCGTCCGAATCCGGCAAATTTTTTTGCGGCCAAATCTTTATTTTCTTGTTTAAATTTGTTTTTTGACTACATATATGGATTCAACACCCTCAAAAACTCCCCGGGGCACTTCTAATGTGAAGAGTTTACCTGTTCAAATTTTGATTTCAATAAATCCCTGTTGGATTCTAGACAAATTAGATTTTAAAAAATAATATATATTTTTTAATTAAGATATTTTATTTATTTAATTAGATTTCTAAATAATAAAGTATGTTATGCTCCTATTTACAATTTGTCAATACAAAGAGTTAATTAATAAAAATTGATTTGTTTTATTTTGATTACAAGATGCCAACCATGATCCCATGAAAATTGGTGAATTGTGAGGGCGACCAAATTTCATGGATGACATGAGACACATGTCAAAAGAGATGAAATACAACACTCAAACTTTGAAAGCAATCACATGATAACACACTATTTTTTCTTAAATAAAAATAATATTTTAATGATTTCTAAAGTTAAACATTAGAAGTTGTCATGGTCAACTCTAAACTATTAGTGGTCAACAAGTAAATTGATTGATATAGTCTTCTTCACGGGGCTAATAATAATTTCGTAAACATATTTAAATTTAATTAATGGGCACATAAAAACTTTAGTACTTACAATATAACAATATTTTTAACCATTGATATTCACATCCATTTTACCATAGATATTATTATCTTGTAAATAGAATTTGTTACAATAACATGACTCATCAATACCACATGCCCAAAATCCATCCTTCATTTCACAATCTAAATATTCTATAACTATTTTATTTGAATTTAATTTTATATCTAAAAAAAAAAAGTATAATATATAATATATATATAATATATTAAACCTCTATCACAATAAAAAATAAGATATAAATAGTAAACTATAAATTAAGATTAATTTTACTATATAGATTAAAATAATGATTTTGTAACCATATTTACATTTCTTTAATAAACACATAAAAACTTAATACTTACAATATAACAAGATTTTTAACCATTGATATTCACCTCCATTTTACCATGGATATTATTAACTTGTAAATAGACTTTGTTACAATACCATAGTCGAATACCATCGCTCACCAATACCACATGCCAAAAAACCATATCTCATTTCACATTCAATTTTTTTGTCAATTTAATTTTATTGCATTTTTAGGCCAAGAGACACATTCTAGGGAAGTATGAAAGAGATGTTGCAATGTTTATGTTATGTTATCTAAATATTTTAACTTAGTCAAACTAAATAAAATAAATTAAAATATATAATTAATTATTGATTAAAATATTTTGACTCAATAAAGTACATAAAACAAAAATAATAAAATAATTATAATATAATTTATTAATAATTAAGCCATCTAATATTCATGTTAAGTTTGGATCAGCGAAGATCCAATTAAGTCTCGATCTATCAAGTTTCGAGAGGAATAATTTTTCCTCAAATTTTAGACTAAAAATTAAATTTGTACTATGAAATATTTGATCCCTCTCAATACTTAATAAATCCAAAAAAATAAAAATTTCAACCATTTCTATCCATTTTTATTATTCTAATCATAAGTTTTTCACCCTTATTTTTTTTTTTGTTCCCTTGCAATTATCACTTTGGAGATCAGTGCATATCGCACCCGTACTTTTACGCCCGGTACGGACTAGGCATTTCGTTAGTGGTGGAGTGAGTAGTGGAGTTATAATAAGTAACTAATCATAAAAAATCATATTATTACAAAGCTATTTTTAGTTATTATTATCTTTCGCATTAGCTTCAAATCTTCGCTTTCAAATTGCTCAAAAGATTAAGCAACTTTATCGTTGTCATTTTTTATTAATTTAATTATAAACTAGCATTTGCAGTCAAGGATGCAAAGGAAACGCCATAAGGCACAATGTGTGTAAGAATATTGATACGTGAATAGACTTTAGCAGGTTTTTTGTGAAAGGAAGGGTCGACGATGCCGAGTTTTAATTTGAGGAAGGCATGCCGAAACCGTTGAAAAGGAATGCAAGTAGCTGCAAATATCCGTTGAACCTGTCTAGAGGCCTTTGTTTGTAGCTGGTAAAAATTGTGTAGTTAAAGGTGAAGATAAATGAATGAATCAACGCGAACAACAACCAGGCAACCATATTGATTTGGACAGGGCCACCCAAGAAATGTTTATCCAAACCAGAAATTAAATTAGTATGAAGATATACTGAAAACATGTAGTATATTAATTAAGGTCAATTGATTTTGTCAATAGAATATGTTAAAACCCATTGACAATGAAATGGGCGTGAGGATATAAACTATCAAAATGGTATTGATCTTGAAACATCCCTTTTTAAGTTTCAAATGGAAAACACAAATAGGTGCGACGACTCAAATTATCAAAATGGTATTTGATCTTGAAACATCCTTTTTTTAAGTGTGAAAGGGAAAATACAAATAGTGTATTGTAACATCCTTTTTCCAAGTTTGAAATAAAAAACACAAAATAGTTGTGAGGACACAAGCCATGAAATGGTAATTGATGTTGAAACATCATTTTTTAAGTTTGAAATGGAAAATACAAACAATGAATTGTAACCAGATAGGTCCGAGAAGGAACACAATAGCGTAAAGAAGATTGTGCTTGTCATTCCATATTTGAAGTTGTAGGAAAACATGGTGGAGGAAGCGAAGACATGAAGAAGCAGCAATGGACCTACGAAATGTATGTTTGGTTAGAATTAGGAACATGTAAACCAATTGTGGAAATGTATCAGTAATACTTTGCACGCGAGTTGTGTTAAAATGAAGCTGGAAGTAATGGAAATGAAGTTACCTTTGCTATGGGGATCCATATATTGTCAGTGGAAGATGAATGGTGAATAACGGCAGGCTGAACACCACTTGGAGGGTAATGCGCAGCTGAAGTTGCATTTTTTTTTGCTTGCCAGGCTACTTGTCATTGTGTAGGCAGGTCATTTCTGATTCCATGTGGCCTGTTGCAAAAGAAAGAAAAGGTTAGAATGAGATGTATAGATAATATAAAGACATTCTAATATTTGATCATTTCACCAACATTGATTAAAGTTGGTTGATGGTGAAAGATATGAAAAGCGTGCTATGAAATAGAATTAGGCAACTAAATGGAGGGAACCTTTTGTTGATGTCAAAGCATGGGTTGGAGCAGCTTATCTGGAGGCGGCATTGAACGAAGAATGTCTTCTGCGTGTTTTCTGCGAGCAATGTTTTTGTTGTCCTTCATTTTACTGTAACGATCGAAACTGAATGCGGGGTTAATCCATAGAGCCTGTAGAGAAGGGATTCTTGAAAGAGCTGTGAATGTGAGACCTTGACGTTCTGTTTTTCCAATGTCAATTGTTGCCTTTGGAAGTGTCATATCTTGATATTTATGTATGGTTAAAGCCCAATCCATCTTCAATGGAATTTGTGCACGTCCATTTGTTTTTACTGCTACAATAGGTAAGTGAGTGGGGTTTCTTTCATCCCAAGGAGGCCCAATGTATTTGGGAAAATCCAGGACAACAAATATTAGAATTTGTGGTGGTGCAGTTGATTCTTTGTAAAAGATGGTTACAATTTCTCCGAGGGAACCATTAACAAGTCCGGCTGAAACCCAAAGGTTGGAAGTTAGCATAACTTTTTCGCCATTGCATAGAAATACAATTCGCTCAAGTTGGTCGTCTTCAGAGGAAATACTGGAATATGTGTTGTCATCTTCAGCAATGGATCTTGCAATCGAAGTGTTTAGAGATTTCATCATTTGCTTATTATGGACCATTGTTTGAGCATTTGTTGGAAACAGATGCATGGAATCCTGGAATGAATATATTTCTTCCTCCGACAAAAAGGAATCTGTACGCGACATGAGTATGTTGTAGTCGTCGATCATTGGATTTGCATCTCTAATGTTCTGGAGAATGTTCCTGAAAGTAACCTGTGCGATGTCATCGCCTTGTTGACGAAATATCGTGTCTAATGTGATGACTGTGTTGAAGGTGTTCCACAGTGCACTTCCATGGCTCGTCCCTGCATATAGAGGAATGTCTTTGACGGGTGGCAGTTGACCGAGATCACCAACCAATATTATGGAATAGCCAACAAAAGTGGTGTTTCTTTGGTGGGGAAATGCTTCCTGAAGACGTTCATCAATATGGCTGAGAAGCTTTGGCCCAATGAGGCTCATTTCATCGATTAGTATGTATCTTATATGTTTGAGTTCTTCTTGGAATTTTGTAAGAGCATTACCTTCTAAGGGCGTAAGATCCTTTAGAGGAAGGTGCAGAGCAGAATGGATTGTCGATGCTTGTATGTTGAAGGCGGCAATCCCTGTAGGTGCGAGGAGCATGATCGACGAAGGTTCTGGGCTTGCTAGGCCCATGAGCATATCTTTGATGCAATTAATGAGGAGGGATTTTCCCGTACCAGCAGTGCCTTGTATTATCATTCTGAGAGCGGGTAAATAATCCTTACTAGAAAAATGAGTAGAAATAATATTTAGAGCTTTTCTTTGCATTAGAGGTAATGTAGCAAGGGTCGCCAGGATATGTTGATGTGTTTGAAGAATGTGGTGGATGGAGCGGCTATTCTCAATGAATTGTATTGCATTATTTTGTAGATCCAACGGGATAGTGGTATGATTCCAGTTATGGGTGTCATCAAAGCAACGAAGACCAAGCATGTCAAGGTCATTTATGAGAATCTCATTTGTTGGGTGTAATTGGGAAAGTAATTCCCATTCATTTAATTCCATGGTGTCTGTTGCGCAAGTTTCATTTATAGCTGAGGTATCAGCTGTGACAAATTCAATATCAGATAGAGTGCGGTGTTGATGCCAAGGATTGTAGAATGGACGAAATGTTTCCCAATTTGCAGTGAATTCTGCAGCAGAATCTCCTATATCCTGTACGATATGGCGAAAAGGTTTGTATAGCATAAGTTCAACCCTGCAAAAGTCAGCGTAGCAAGGTTCAGTTGTGGACGGTATGGAGGAGTACCGTGGTATGACCCGAACAATTACCTTTGTAGGCCTTTGTTTCCATTTGTTTGTTTTGCGACAAGGATCATATGACCAGGACCTTGCCAATTCTATTAGTGATGTGGCCTCTAGGGTGGAAGGGCGCTGCATATATGTGTCTATGATGTGTGGGGTAGTGGAGGCGGTGATCGTTTGCGAAAGGCGCAGAAGAATTTTTTGGCTTACATTTAAAGAAACAAATGGCCGGCTACATAATGTTAAGGGAAATTTTTGCAGCATATGGCAGGTTTCCTGTGCTCCAATGTCACGATCAACAAGGGTTTCTGCAAGAAATTTCTGAAATGCGGATGTTGCTGGGTCAGCAGTGGGTGAAGCAAAGACAATTCTACGGAGTATTTGGTGGAAGCTTTCAGATTTTTTTCTGCCTTGGATGCATATTTGGCGATATATTTTTGCACAGCGTGTATGGAGAGCACTGGTTGGTAGTCAACATTTGCACGCCAAATAGATAGGATGGTAGGGTTATGGCTATTGAGTCGATCGTCATTGCGAGTAGGGGTGTATGTTTTTTGGCCACTCGAGTCAATGAATAAGGCCGATTTTGGATGTAATTCCCACGGTGCTTTATAACGACATTGGAGTGAGGACCCTTTTTTTCTTAAGCACATGCTTTCCGAGCATTTTGTGTGATGTTCAACACAGTTGACGAGTTTTTCATGGTCACTGGAAGGATTGGTACTGAATATTTGCTGTGTTGACAATAGACAAGGGTCTTTGGGATTTGGCCAAGCATTTGGTTGGTTCGAAGTTGAAGGAGCACGAGGGTTCCAAGCGGAAATATATTTGTCAAAGAACTGCCTTGCAATATCTACTGCTTCTGTGTCTTCCCAGTTGAGGCTCTCCATATCAGGTGCATTTTCGATCCAAAGGAAACCATGGATGTGCGCAGACCCCCTATGCTGCCATTCATACCTATCAAGAAAGCGTTTTTGTAGGTTAATTTTGCAATAGGTGAGGAATGTTGTTTAAAGTTCTTGGAGGGGAAAAAAATGTGGTAGAATGCGTACCTATACCAGTAATCTTTTGTATTCAAGTGTTTCTCTAAGATAATCTCACGAAATGCTGTGAATCTATGGTGCATATACAACGATGTTAAATGTGGGTACGATACAATGTTTTCATTTTTCCACTTTTGTTGTTTTGCAGTATTAGAAGGAAGACATCCGGGCATGATTGCATGAAGATCAGGCCATTTTGTATCAGCTGCACTCAATGTGAAGAAGAACGTCGGGCAGCCGAGTTGAGATATCATGTCCGTTAGTTCGTTTTTAGCTTTGTGCCAAAATGACCTTGTTCCACGTAAAGAGCTACTGAAGCACATGACTTGCTCTGCCAACTGCTCATCTGGAAATTGCTCTAAGCGGAGGCTTAGATCCTGAATAGATATTGGAAAGTTATTTGTGATGTTCTTTTTAACAAAGAACGATGTTGTTTCTTGACTGCGATGCTGTATCATGAGATTATATATGTAATAACGAAAGCGTGGGTGCTTTCCAAATCTGTTATCGTAGTAACGAATGAGATGGAGTGCATATTCATGTAATTGCACTGCTTTCATTCTTGGCTGATTCGGTATTGCAGCTCCTGTTGGGAAAAGGGCAGGGAAAGCCATAGAGAGTAGCCCTTCTGTGTTGTATTCGTTGACTGGAGATAAACCAATTGTTGGCCACTCAATTGCAGTATCAGATTGGTGGTTGTAAGCATGCAAATAATGGCGGATTTCTTGGATTTATGTATTTGTATTAGGTATGATGGGGACGAATGATGATGATTGGTCTACGGATGGGTCTGTGAAATCTTCGGTGAGCTCATGGGGGGGTTCAAGTGGAAGGGGGACAGTGGTTTCTGTAGTATTGGAATGGTGAAGGGAGGAGGAGACGTCGGTGGGGATTGCTGGTAAGGATGCAAGTGCATTGGTATCAATACGAACATTCTTATAGTATGGGTCATTTTCCAGTTTGTATTCTAATGCAGCAAGAACGCGATGCCTACTGACAATGAAATCATAAGCCTTATGGTCATTACTATGACGCGTGACAATGAGGATGTCCAAGTGTTCAACACGTCGTGGCAACATGTTTGCGATTTTTGTAATGTCTCGAGGAAAACAAATTGTGTGGCCACTGTATTTATACTGCCCACCACGTGCATGTGTTACTTGAAGTATAGGGTTAACCCTAGCAATGAGCATT
>APFE030800299.1:30109-47940 GCA_000404065.3 Pinus taeda
GGAAGGAATAGAAATGAAGCAAAAACTTGGAAAGGAGATTAAGGTTGTTACCGGAGATGAACAAATACAGCAAATATCTAGAAATGTCCTTCAACGCTAAAAGTTGAATCGCCAAATGACAAAACAAAGCAGGTCAGTATCTGTATTTCAACATTGCTGCGTGAGTAACCAACATAAGCCGCACAGTGGTATGCAAATTAATAGCCTAAGCGCGGAAAATCCCCAATATAATCCACACAAGCTAATATTTACCTTCAATAAATATAGTGCATAACTTAAATATCAATTAAATATTTAATTTGAAAATAATTTGAAAAATTAAATGTAACTAAACAACATCAATAAAGAAATCATTCAAAAACAAATTAAATTAAATACCTGAAGGTTGAAGGTTGAATCAATAGTGAAGGCTGAATCAATTGTAAGGATGTATCCCTGTGCATTTGAAAAAAGTTCAGTACAGATGATATGAAATTTTTTTAGTTGTAATTTATTATCAGCCTAGATCTATGTCATCGTGATGAGAATTTCCTTCCTTCGTTCAATGGACTCTAATTCTGTGGATGCAATTTTAATGTATATATACTAATTATTGCTTCAATAATGCAAACGGAGGTGATAGCGTTGTTAAATTGGGACAATTTCAAAAGTATAAAGAGATGTAGTTAGTGTTGTTAAATTGTACATAATTTTAAAATATATGTACATTTGAATTTAGTGTTTCAACATTATCAGTTTTTTAAGGGAGAATACAACATTATTTATTAAAACAAATAAAAAGTATAAAGTATAATCTCAAGAGGTGAATTGATTAGCTTTATATAGTATTTCAACATTATGAGTTTTTTAAGGGAGAGTACAACATTATTGATTAAAACAAACAAAAAGTATAAAGTATGATCTCAACAGGTGAATTGGTTAGCTTTAAATTCCTTACCAGCAGGCAAATGTCCAGAGTAAATTCCGTACCAGCAGGCAAGTGTCCAGATTACTCAAGCAAAGGCAATTGTGGAGGTTGAATCCCTGTACATTGAAAAAAAAAGAATTAAACTAAAACAATTAACAATTGTGAAGAATGAATCACTGTGTATTAAAAAAAATAAACTAAGGCAATTAACAATAGTGAAGGATGTATCCCTGTGCATTTGAAAAAAGTTCAGTAAAGATGATATGAATTTTTTTTAGTTGTAATTTCATGTACTGAATTTCAACTTTATCACTAAGGCATTATTATGTACAATTTTCCGCTTTGCTTTAGAAAACTTGTAAGTTAGCTTTTCTCTCTTCTATGCTAAGTTTCTTGACTTATGCATCAATGCAATAACCAATAACAATTACTACCAAACATATTTGGCTTTAGAGGAGGATGTAAACTACAGAAAGAATGAATCTTACTTTTTAATAGAACTTGATAAACTTAGTGAAATGATAGAATCACAAAAAAATCACAAGGACAAGCTAGAAAATGAGAGGTTTAATATCTTTACAAAATAAGCCCATCCTAGAGCGAGGGTGACATTATTACAATGACATAAATTGTAATAGCATTGCTATACCATTTGTTGAGAAAGATAAATCTTACGTTCGATGTTTTATTTCTGATTATGCTATGAATCTATGTATGGTAAGCGCTATGTATACCAGGTGATTTCTGTTTGAAACATTATTAGGTCAACTTGTTTTATCTGTACTAAATATACAATCGCATTCTCCTTATTCAGTCACAAAATTAAAGATTGTAACATTCCAAATTATGCTGCAATTGCATTTGTGAACTCAAAACAAAGCTTTGTTACATGGTTGCTAGAATGTATGAGCTATTACAAAAGAATGAGAAAACCGGTTTTGTTCACATAAAATTCTCGTTACAGGCTTTTAAAAAGCATTTCTCTCTTGAATTGATCTTGAGGAAGTAAAAAAGACACGTGGAAATCCTTAAGCATATGAAACAATTCCAACATCAAATATACAGCCTGACTATTCTGGAAAACTTTGAATAAATGAAGCCTGACTGCTGAGGGAAAAAATATCAAAATTCTATGTAGTAGAGAGATTGGACAAATATTTAGACGAATAATAATTATATGCAATGCAATTGTTGTATCATGCTTATAACTAACATCTCAATGTCACCTCTAAAGGATATATAAATCTAATTAGAATGGGAGCATCTATAATCAGAATTGTGGATTTAAACAACAATTATAACGTAAAATAATTATATATAAATGGATGAAAAAAAATAATCATAATGATAAAATGAATACTTATTAATCCATGCATTGAATGAAAATATGTATATATTAATAGTTAAATCCGTGGTGAGTTACTCCCGATTTCTTTCAAGTTACTCCCCATTTGGTGGTATACTTCACAGGTTTGGCCCAATTGAGAAGGAGCTGAACCAATGACCCTTCCAAGTAAATGCGTGAGGATGGGGTATACTTCACAGGTTTGGCCCAACTGAGAAGGAGCTGAACCAATGACCCTTCCAAGTAAATGCGTGAGGATTTTTACTGTTTACTTTTTTGTGAACATTGATTTGTACAAAGTAAACATTGATTTGATTTGTACAGTTACAATTCATTTTGTCTAATTTCATTCTTTTTTCTCATGGCAGGTGCATTCCCTGAAACTTTATTGTTACTTCCTCCACTAGTGCCTTCATACTAAACATAGGTCATTGCTATATTGTTCTACGTAGCTGCTACTTAGCTGCTCTTTATAGAGAATCTGTGCATTTTTTGGGTTTTCTACCTAGAGTTTCTATGAATTTCAACTACATTAGGGTTATAAGACCCTTGTATGGGCGACACATGTTAATCCTAGGAATGACTTATTAGTTTAGTCTTTTTTCTTTCTGTGACAGTTTCCCCAAAGTCTAGTATATAAGAAAAAAACTGTTAATCACATAAATTTTTTGAGCCAGTCACGTTAGCCAGGGAGGGAATGCCAGTCAGGGAGGTGGCCGGGTGATGCTTGCCTGAAGAGTTCTTGCTTGATTTCCCACACATCTACAGGGAGGGGTGGGTACAACAAATGGACAAAGCCGTGAGTCTCATTGCTAGAAGCTCTTTGCTATAAGCTCCAGTCATTTGGCCGAGAGTAGCATTGTTAATTACATAAAGTTTCTGGTGCATTTTCTCACAGCCTCGCAGAGTCCTATTATTTTAACTCTATTTAATTTTATCCCTTTGACGAAATGGCTTGAAATGCCTTGGCCATGTTCTACGTCTATTTTTTTAATGTGCTCACATAATTTCTTAATCAACCAATTTCTCTAAATCAAAATATCACAAAAAAAGACTTCTTTGAGAAGAGGAAAAAATATCTAATATAATGTTTCTGTATCAGAAATTAAAAATATAAAGCAAAATCTTTTATATACAAGTGTTGGAGAAGATTGGAATTGGCGCAAACCATAATGGATACCCTCAAAGTATGCTTTTTCAGATATTTGAACACAGTTCCATGTTTTATGTAAAATAGGGATTGATCTGATAACTTTTCCACTCTCCAACCATCTCATATAATTCATAAACAAGATTCTCAAATGGATTCTCTTCTATCTAATGCTAGCATTAACTGCTACAGGTTCTCTATATTATTAAAGGACTAGTTGGAATGGTCTGCTTCCTAGACCAATCATAGGTAAATATCCAATTTAAAATTATTCAGATGCCCATATTTACTATTTGTGTTTCCAGCACGAGAAAGATGTATTTTATCATAATTGACATAACAATGTTGATTATGTAATGCAGACATAACTATAACCTAAACTCCAGTAGCGTAGTAGTGATATAGTCATGTTAGGTTCTTAGAACGGTCAGCTTTAAGTAAGCAGCTCAATCTATTTTCTTTTTTCAGGTGAAAACTACCGTCACATAGCCGCAGTATGTGCTAATGCAAATAATGATGGACAATCTCAATCGAAACATAATAAATTGGGAAGCAGTCAGGCAATCAAATAATGGTTGTCTATTAGGATATAGGATTTGTGTTTATTTGGTCTACAGATATTTTGTTTTGTGTAATTGTTGCAATGGTGGCAAACTAATCACCAAAACATTGCGACAGTATGTTAGCTGAGTTTATGTATGAAAACAATGTAATGACAGACCTCTGTCAAAGTTTATTTTGTGTGTTTTTTTATTCACCTTGGAATATTTGCAGTATTAGTATTATGATGACATAAATTGTAATAGCATTGCCATACCATTTGTTGAGAAAGATAAATCTTTCTATATGACATGTCAAGTTCTGAGGAAGAATATGCTTAAGACCTGGAGAAGCTAGCAGGATCAAGTAATGAAATTGATATGCCTAAAAGCCAATCTGATGTAAGTAACAGTGCTGATTATGATATGGAAAGTGAAGACTGTCTTGATGATATGGAAAAACCTAATGATGGAGAACAGTTTAGGAAGTCTGTTAATGGTGTGGATGACCCACTCGGGAAAGCATATTTAGAAGAAAGGATTAAACTTACAAGGGAACAACCTGCTGATGTCAAGAAACGGCGTTTCATTGACCTGAATGAGTTAGCTCCTTTTCCAGGACATGATGATGGACCGGTAGCATGAGAATTCAAACACAAAGATACTACATATTGTCAAGTTTGAGAGGCTGATTAATCTGCCTTGGACAAGAAATATGAATGCTGCATTGCCAATGGATTTGCTATTGCAGCTCATCTCATACTTTAATTGCTATGCTGAATTTCTGCGATCTAATTTCTGCTTTTTAATTCCTTATTAGGTTATTAGACATTTGTTGTGTAGTCCTGATGACTCCAAAGCTCAGGTGTAAGATAACAAGGAAGTCTAAGAATGGTAGGAGATTCATTCATCAAATTTTTGTAATGAGCAACAATCGTTCCACTTGTAATCTAGTCTAACGCAAACATTTTGACATTGTGGCATATTGGCTAATTTTATTTCAGGAGAAAGATGACCTAATAATCCTATAGATGTTTTTGTTGTATCACCTTCATCTCATTTAAAGAAATCACTCATTTGGGATTTCTTAATAACAAGAAACTTCTTATGTAGCCGTGTTTCGCTTATCAGTTTGGTGCTTCCATGTCTTTGTAGAAAATCAGGGCGCAATTTTCTAACATGCATATAGAAAGCAATTTTAGGGTTTCGGATAGGCTAGCTGCAAATATGTATAAATCAATTAATTCTAAGCACAAAAACCACTAACGAATGAACAACAACAGTGTTATTTGGGTTCTTGGTCTTGTAACTCGCAGGTTATGGAATGCTATAATCATTATCCAGGAGATCCCTTTATCCATATTCATTCTTATGCTCCTGAATGTCAAATGGTTTTTGTTGTACTGCTGTTATGGTAGTCGCCCTAAATGGCAAGGCAAGGAAGTCCAGCAACTGGGCAAGTGCCAAAAATTGTCTTGGAGTGAATCTGTCGAAATATTTGATGGATTTTTTACATTGAAGTTCAGTTGGTTTAATTGGTCACATACACAATGGTCTAATCGGTGTTTTATAATAAATGGACTACATCCACCCAAGGCCAAAATCTTTTAACATAAATATATCTAAATTCAATAAGACTACTGGTTCTTTTTAAAGCTGAGTATATTCGTAAAAAAAATAGGGGAATTGAAAATCCTTCGTCATCCACATCAAAACATAATGAACCATTTACAATTCACTGACATTGGGCATTACTCCCATCATAAATAAAAAAGCCCAAAGATGACCTAATAATCCTGTAGATGTTCTTGTTGTATCACCTTCATCTCATTTAAAGAAATCGCTCATTTGGGCATTACTCCCATCATAAATAAAAAAGCCCAAAGATGACCTAATAATCCTGTAGATGTTTTTGTTGTATAACCTTCATCTCATTTTTTACATTGAAGTTCAGCTGGTTTAATTGGTCACATACGCAATGGTCTAA
This sequence comes from Pinus taeda, assembly GCA_000404065.3. NCBI lineage: Eukaryota > Viridiplantae > Streptophyta > Pinopsida > Pinales > Pinaceae > Pinus > Pinus taeda. The sequence continues at coordinate 36,038 of APFE030800299.1, forward strand.
TCGGTGTTTTCTAATGAATGGACTATGAGGCAATATGATCTGTAGATTAATTGTTGCCTATTGGTAGGATGTTCTCTTATCAGAGTTCATATAAGAAGTGAAAGGCAAGTAGAACACATTAATCGTACATGCTAAGCAATTGTAACCGAGTTGGTAATAGCATTGCTATACCATTTGTTGAGAAAGATAAATCTTACGTTAGATGTTTTATTTCTGATTATGCTATGAATCTATGTATGGTAAGCGCTATGTATACCAGGTGATTTCTGTTTGAAACATTATTAGGTCAACTTGTTTTATCTGTACTAAATATACAATCACGTTCTCCTTATTCAGGCACAAAATTAAAGATTGTAACATTCCAAATTATGCTGCAATTGCATTTGTGAACTCAAAACAAAGCTTTGTTACATGGTTGCTAGAATGTATGAGCTATTACAAAAGAATGAGAAAACCAGTTTTGTTCACATAAAATTCTTGTTACAGGCTTTTAAAAAGCATTTCTCTCTTGAATTGATCTTGAGGAAGTAAAAAAGACACGTGGAAATCCTTAAGCATGTGAAACAATTCCAACATCAAATATACAGCCTGACTGTTCTGGAAAACTTTGAATAATTGAAGCCTGACTGCTGAGGGAAAAAATATCAAAATTCTATGTAGTAGAGAGATTGGACAAATATTTAGACGAATAATAATTATATGCAATGCAATTGTTGTATCATGCTTATAACTAACATCTCAATGTCACCTCTAAAGGATATATAAATCTAATTAGAATGGGAGCATCTATAATCAGAATTGTGGATTTAAACAACAATTATAACGTAAAATAATTATATATAAATGGATGAAAAAAAATAATCATAATGATAAAATGAATACTTATTAATCCATGCATTGAATGAAAATATGTATATATTAATAGTTAAATCCGTGGTGAGTTACTCCCGATTTCTTTCAAGTTACTCCCCATTTGGTGGTACACTTCACAGGTTTGGCCCAACTGAGAAGGAGCTGAACCAATGACCCTTCCAAGTAAATGCGTGAGGATTTTTACTGTTTACTTTTTTGTGAACATTGATTTGTACAAAGTAAACATTGATTTGCTTTGTACAGTTACAATTCATTTTGTCTAATTTCATTCTTTTTTCTCATGGCAGGTGCATTCCCTGAAACTTTATTGTTACTTCCTCCACTAGTGCCTTCATACTAAACATAGGTCATCGCTATATTGTTCTACGTAGCTGCTACTTAGCTGCTCTTTATAGAGAATCTGTACATTTTTTGGGTTTTCTACCTAGAGTTTCTATGAATTTCAACTACATTAGGGTTATAAGACCCTTGTATGGGCGACACATGTTAATCCTAGGAATGACTTATTAGTTTAGTCTTTTTTCTTTCTGTGACAGTTTCCCCAAAGTCTAGTATATTAGAAAAAAACTGTTAATCACATAAAGTTTTTGAGCCAGTCAGGTTAGTCAGGGAGGGAATGCCAGTCAGGGAGGTGGCCGGGAGATGCTTGCCCGGAGAGTTCTTTCTTGATTGCCCACACATCTACAGGGAGGGGTGGGTACAACGGATGGACAAAGCCGGGAGTCTCATTGCTAGAAGCTCTTTGCTATAAGCTCCAGTCATTTGGACGAGAGTAGCATTGTTAATTACATAAAGTTTCTGGTGCATTTTCTCACATCCTCGCAAAGTCCTATTATTTTAACTCTATTTAATTTTATACCTTTGACGAAATGGATTGAAATGCCTTGGCCATGTTCTACGTCTCTTTTTTTAATGTGCTCACATAATTTCTTAATCAACCAATTTCTCTAAATCAAAATATCACAAAAAAAGACTTCTTTGAGAAGAGGAAAAAATATCTAATATAATGTTTTTGTATCAGAAATTAAAAATATAAAGCACAATCTTTTATATACAAGTGTTGGAGAAGATTGGAATTGGCACAAACCATAATGGATACCCTCAAAGTATGCTTTTTCAGATATTTGAACACAGTTCCATGTTTTATGTAAAATAGGGATTGATCTGATAATTTTTCCACTCTCCAACCATCTCATATAATTCATAAACAAGATTCTCAAATGGATTCTTTTCTATCTAATGCTAGCATTAACTGCTACAGGTTCTCTATATTATTAAAGGACTAGTTGGATTGGCCTACTTCCTAGACCGATCATAGGTAAATATCCAATTTAAAATTATTCAGATGCCCATATTTACTATTTGTGTTTCCAGCACGAGAAAGATGTATTTTATCATAATTGACATAACAATGTTGATTATGTAATGCAGACATAACTATAACCTAAACTCCAGTAGCGTAGTAGTGATATAGTCATGTTAGGTTCTTAGAACAGTCAGCTTTAAGTAAGCAGCTCAATCTATTTTCTTTTTTCAGGTGAAAATGACCATCACATAGCTGCAGTATGTGCTAATGCAAATAATGATGGACAATCTCAACCGAAACATAATAAATTGGGAAGCAATCAGGCAATCAAATAATGGTTGTCTATTAGGATATAGGATTTGTTGTGTTTATTTGGTCTGCAGATATTTTGTTTTGTGTAATTGTTGCAATGGTGGCAAACTAATCACCAAAACATTGCGACAGTATGTTAGCTGAGTTTATGTATGAAAACAATGTAATGGCAGACCTCTGTCAAAGTTTATTTTGTGTGTTTTTCTATTCACCTTAGAATATTTGCAGTATTAGTATTACGATGACATAAATTGTAATAGCATTGCTATACCATTTGTTGAGAAAGATAAATCTTTCTATATGACATGTCAAGTTCTAAGGAAGAATATGCTAAAGACTTGGAGAAGCTAGCAGGATCAAGTAATGAAATTGATATGCCTAAAAGCCAATCTGATGTAAGTAACAGTGCTGATTATGATATGGAAAGTGAAGACTGTCTTGATGATATGGAAAAACCTAATGATGGAGAACAGTTTAGGAAGTCTGTGAATGGTGTGGATGGCCCACTCGGGAAAGCATCTTTAGAAGAAAGGATTAAACTTACAAGGGAACAACCTGCTGATGTCAAGAAACGACGTTTCAATGACCTGAATGAGTTAGCTCCTTTTCCAGGACATGATGATGGACCGGTAGCATGAGAAGTCAAACACAAAGATACTACATATTGTCAAGTTTGAGAGGCTGATTAATCTACCTTGGACAAGAAATATGAATGCTGCATTGCCAATGGATTTGCTATTGCAGCTCATCTCATACTTTAATTGCTATGCTGAATTTCTGCGATCTAATTTCTGCTTTTTAATTCCTTATTAGGTTATTAGACATTTGTTGTGTAGTCCTGATGACTCCAAAGCTCAGGTGTAAGATAACAAGGAAGTCTAAGAATGGTAGGAGATTCATTCATCAAATTTTTGTAATGAGCAACAGTCATTCCACTTGTAATCTAGTCTAACGCAAACATTTTGACATCGTGGCATATTGGCTAATTTTATTTCAAGAGAAAGATGACCTGATAATCCTGTAGATGTTTTTGTTGTATCACCTTCATCTCATTTAAAGAAATCGCTCATTTGGGATTTCTTAATAACAAGAAACTTCTTATGTAGCCGTGTGTCGCTTATCAGTTTGGTGCTTCCATGTCTTTGTAGAAAATCAGGGCGCAATTTTCTAACATGCATATAGAAAGCAATTTTAGGGTTTCAGATAGGCTAGCCGCAAATATGTATAAATCAATTAATTCTAGGCACAAAAACCACTAACGAATGAACAACATCAGTGCAATTTGGGTTCTTGGTCTTGTAACTCGCAGGTTATGGAATGCGATAATCATTATCCAGGAGATCCCTTTATCCATATTCATTCTTATGCTCTTGAATGTCAAATGGTTTGTGTTGTACTGCTGTTATGGTAGTCGCCCTAAATGGCAAGGCAAGGAAGTCCAGCAACTGGGCAAGTGCCAAAAATTGTCTTGGAGTGAATCTGTCGAAATATTTGATGGATTTTTTACATTGAAGTTCAGCTGGTTTAATTGGTCACATACGCAATGGTCTAATCAGTGTTTTCTAATGAATGGACTACATCCACCCAAGGCCAAAATCTTTTAACATAAATATATCTAAATTCAATAAGACTACTGGTTCTTTCTAAAGCTGAGTATATTCGTAAAGAAAATAGGGGAAATGAAAATCCTTCGTCATCCACATCAAAACATAATGAACCATTTACAATTCACTAACATTGGGCATTACTCCCATCATAAATAAAAAAGCCCAAAGATGACCTAATAATCCTGTATATGTTTTTGTTGTATCACCTTCATCTCATTTAAAGAAATCGCTCATTTGGGCATTACTCCCATCATAAATAAAAAAGCCCAAAGATGACCTAATAATCCTATAGATGTTTTTGTTGTATCACCTTCATCTCATTTTTTACATTGAAGTTCAGCTGGTTTAATTGGTCACATACGCAATGGTCTAATCGGTGTTTTCTAATGAATGGACTATGAGGCAATATGATCTGTAGATTAATTGTTGCCTACTGGTAGGATGTTCTCTTATAAGAGTTTATATAAGAAGTGAAAGGCAAGTAGAAAACATTAATTGTACATGCTAAGCAATTGTAACCGAGTTGGTAATAGCATTGCTATACCATTTGTTGAGAAAGATAAATCTTACGTTCGATGTTTTATTTCTGATTATGCTATGAATCTATGTATGGTAAGCGATATGTATACCAGGTGATTTCTGTTTGAAACATTATTAGGTCAACTTGTTTTATCTGTACTAAATATACAATCGCATTCTCCTTATTCAGTCACAAATTTAAAGATTGTAACATTCCAAATTATGTTGCAATTGCATTTGTGAACTCAAAACAAAGCTTTGTTACATGGTTGCTAGAATGTATGAGCTATAACAAAAGAATGAGAAAACCAGTTTTGTTCACATAAAATTCTCCAAACGAATATACCCACCATAAGCCATTAATTTGTCAAGATTTTGATATTGGGATACTTAAACACACTACATCCACCCAAGGCCAAAATATTTTAACATAAATATATATAAATTCAATAAGATTACTGGTTCTTTCTAAAGCAGATTATATTCGTAAAAAAAATAGGGGAAATGAAAATCCTTCGTCATCCACATCAAAACATAATGAACCATTTACAATTCACTGACATTGGGCATTACTCCCATCATAAATAATAATGCCCAAAACAGCAGTGGAAGTAAGATACCTTGTCTGTAAGTTACAATTAATTACATCAAAGGGGAATGAAGCATGCTATATAGAAATTCCAAAAAAAATTCACATACCAGTACAGACCCCAATAGATTACTGGTCGGAAGACTTCAGCAGACTTCTGGGAAAAAGCCGTAATCACTTCACAAGGCTTTGAGCAGCAAATTAGGCAATGAAATTAAGGCAACGAGGAAATCCCATGTGTGAAGGAGAGGGTATAAATAGTGATATAACAGCACAAAGCCCTCAGGCAGGGAGAAAGACACCAAACCAAGAAGAAAGACATGTTTAGTCACTGCTAAGACACGTTTAGGTTTAGTCATTGTGAAGAGTCTCATCGCTAGGAGGGCTGGCCTTTCATGGCCCATTGCCAGATGCTCCCTCTCTGTCTTACAACTAGTGGAAAAAATAACATTTTTCTATGAAAAAAAAATTAAACCAACGGCAGAAAACACCCCAATCGTCTAACACACATAATCAATGGCTGAGTATCGCACACGTCACATTTTAGGGATGTCTTTCTGAGAGGGAACGCCTTACGGCGTAATTAATTCGAGTATAATATTAGTATAATATTATTTTGTGTATTTTTAATGTTTGTTATTTATTTAGTGTAGTTATATAGATTTTGATGAATAATAAATGTTCATAAATATCACGATCTCTAGATATTTCATCATACATTTGAAGTTGTTAAAATTTAAAAAATAATGAGAATGAACTAAATTATTGTAAGGATCTTCAATGAAATGAAAATATTTAATTTATTTTACTAAAATATTTTGAAGATTATGGGTTATATAGAAGGTCTAATATGAATAAGTAATAGGTATTAATGTTTATTTATTTTATTTTAAATTTATTAATGAGAATTAGCTAAGATCATCCATGGAAATTATAGGTAGGAAAAGATGTTAAATGATAATTTCATTTACCTGACAATTAGAGGATAGTTATTATTTTCCCTAGCGATAAATTATCTTTGTTAGGGAAAAGAGAGTTAAGAGGGTGAGAGGACAAAGCTTGAGACAAGCAAGAGAGGAAGTGGAAAGATTAGTACCTTAGACATGACCTTAGTGATAAATTATCTCTGTTAGGGAAAAGAGAGCTAAGAGGGTGAGAGGACATAGCTTGAGACAAGCAAGAGAGGAAGTGAAAAGATTAGTACCTTAGACATGACATTGTTGAGGGAAGGCATGACATTGCCAATAAGGAAATTCTTGAGCTAGTTGGCCAGCGGAGTTCCGAATTAGACTTGTGGAGTATGTGAAACTCTAGGAAGGACCTGGTGATGTCGGATAAGCCCTAGGTTGACCAGGTGTGATCTCTATTAGAAAAATATTGTCCTAGAAGTGACATTGGCATGAGGAGAGTTCTGGTGGAGACATTGTTCTCATTGGTTTGGTGAGTAGTCTTCCCTCCCTAGTGATTTATGTGGCCTCCTTAACTTGTTTAAAATAAATAAGTGTTTATGTGAATATACTGTTTTTTATAGTTATGTTGGATGAAAATGGTTTATGTACCTTCTACATTATACTTATGTTGAATGTTCAAGGTCTGAAATGAAAGAAGAATGACTTGGGATGTTACTTGTATGGTATTGGTTTCTTTAAATATTGTTGTAAAAATTGAATTATTTTGTTACTATATAGTACTTATGCAATGATAATGGGTTAGGTTAGTATCAGGCCAGAACAAACCTTGGTCCATTAGCCTGACACGGTCTTGAACCCTAGTTAATTAATTTGGAAAATAAGTGATTGGTATCAGAGATGAAACCCATAAAGGTTCCTAGATGTATCAAAATAGAACCTATAAATAATTGTAAGGCACCACAAATAATTGTTAAACAATATAGGAAGTAAAAAAGCCTTGTAGATGTTGTAAGAACCAACCAAATTTACCAATTAGACAAAACTATAATGTAAATTGCGATAGAAAAACTCAGTGGTTGAGGACTCTATGTAATAAATTTATGTTGACACCTTTATATAAGAAACACTGTAATAATTACTAAAATAATTCACCTCAAGATGCACGAAATAAGAGCAAGTGATAATCTTTAAAATATGCCCATCGTTGATCATAACAACAAAGTTTGAACAATTGAAAAATTAGAATAATCATAAATACAAGAATTCTGGTAATAAACCTTGAGAATTAGGGTAACCAAATTTATAATCAAACAAAAGACATGTTGAAAATAGTAATGGAAAAAAACATAATTCTAACAAACTATCTTCCAAGAAAATTATGTCGCACAGTTGGAAAGGATTTCCTTTTAGTGGTACATACTAATAAGACAAGCAAAATCTAGACAATGTGTTAAATAGTAGGAATTATATATTGGTATGAACATAAGGCCTAAACTCTCCTTACAAGAGAACACATAAGTTAAAATGAGCCAAAAACTCAAAATTGCATGGCCTTCTTGAAACTGTTTCATATACATATCATTTTTTTTTATACATACTAGTCATGCCCAAAAGATCATGGTTCAAGTTTCTAAGTTTATTGCAAACCATAAGGTGATCCTCTAGGGTTAGAACTTATGTGTTGAGCCTTGCCAAGAGAGCAGGGAAGTGATAAGAAATCCACCAATCAGTGGTAAAATCTAAAGGTTGCCATTGGGAACATGAAAAAAGGCGAGTGAGTGGGGATGAGAACTTGGTTCAGTGGAGAATAAAATCCCGTTAAGCTAAAATTGGTTTTCCTTAAACGAAGTAGTAAAGTTAAGAATGAACCTTAACCTATAACAAATAATAAAATTAGAAATATGACATTAGAGCTCGACTTGCACAAGGAGCTAAAGGTAATAATGTAATTATGTAAACCAAGAACCATCACGTACCTATAGTTATGTATGGATAAGCAAGTGGACACCATACTAAGAAATAAAATGCAGAGGTGATGACAAAAAACAAATTTTCAGAATAATCTTAAGGTAGGGAAAAATAAAAATAAAGTCCCCATAATACCTTGGTTGCAGTAGTGTTAGAGCATAACCCCTTGGATGTTCTAGAACGACATCATACTAATTCTAGTCTTCAAGTCCCTAGAGTAGGAAACTCTAGAGAAAATTCACAATAGGTAATAATTCTACCCTAAAACTTAGAAAATAAAAATGTATATTCACAAATGAAAAATATTTCGTGCATATCTGTAACATCACAGTGTTGAATCTGGCTGTGTTGAAGATCCAACTCGACTTAGGGTGTTATTGCAAGCTATAGAGCCGAACTTGTAGACTATAGAATGCAAATGAGGTTGGGGGTGAGGTGGGAGGAGGGGGTAGTTACCCCATAACCAATCTCTTCAATTCCAAACAGTGAGTTTGAAACCCCAACACCATAAACGGTGGATCTAGTGACACTTCACCAGTGTTAGACCTTTACACAATAGGAATGTCATGCCTGATAGTTTCATTTTCCATAAAATTCTTTAAGGATAATTTACATATAAAGTTATAAATCAACTAGGCGACGAGAACAAAATAATTAAGATGCATAAAAAGGTACAAATGTCATATATTGTGCCAAGGCCTATGAAGGCATAGTTTTGGAATATTATAAGCATATCACATATACCTTCAAATAATCACCTAAGGATAGGGTCGATTAATTCCATATATATATATATATAGATATATAGATATATATATGAAACACAACACATGAGCTAAGCTAATATAGACACCATTGCCACGATAATAACCTAGAATCATTACAAATATTTATATATGCAAGTAGTGGAGAGTTAGTAGTAAAAGTAAACAAGAAATGACATTATATATAAATTTATATAATTTGAATTACAAGCATGTCATAATAAAAGAAAAATAGGAGGTATGTTACAAGTGGCATTGCTAGAAAATTATATATTACGGAGCAATGGAACACATAAAATATTGCAGAAATATAAACACAAGAAACACATAAAACAAGAGAGACACAAATATATGTGGTTCACTCAGTTTGGGCTATGTCCACAGAGAAACAACCAGTCCTTCTTTTATTATATTATCCAGCAAACTGAAGATATACAACCTACAACAAATCCGCTGTAACTCCCTCTTCGCTCTCAATCTCCTCTCTCTTCCTAACTCAGAATACAAATCTACATAGATGTAGTACAATTCCCTCATATACAGTGAGGGGTTTCCTTCTAGGGAAAAAAACCCTAAATTAAACATAACTTCTACCGTCAGATCTTCGCCTAATGAATGGTCCAGAATGACTACGAAATTACAACATTTTACAAAGCAATTTTACATCTATTCTTAGCTTCGGGGGCATTGCCCTTGAAACCCCCCACTGGCCCAAAAGGTCGTAGCCGCCCCCCCTGTAGCGAATATTTTACGGGCATCATTGCCACCTCATTTCAAATTGGGGTCCAATGCGGTGATATCTTTAAATATAGAAGATAATTAGGCTCCACACCCAACAATCTCCCACTTGGAGACTAATTATAGCAACTCCACCGCTGCTTCATTTGTTGGACAATTACTCCACTTTGGACCTGGATATTTCTCATCTTCTTCATCATACTTGAATATCAATTGAAACTGAGAAGATTCTCAGTTTCTCCCTGGTTACAACATTTGTTAACATATCTGTAGGATTCTGGCTAGTGTGTATCTTTTCCAGCTTCAACTGTCCATCTTCCAATGCTGACGATTTGAAATGGTACTTGAGTTGTATATGCTTAGTCTTGGAATGAAATGCAGAGTTATTTGCAAGATGTATGGCACTCTGGCCGTCACTGTATAACCTTCCCAACTCCTGCTTCTTACCCAATTCATCCAGAAACCTTTGTAACCAAATCATTTCTTTACTAGCCTCTGTAGTAGCAACATACTCTACTTCTATTGTTGAGAGTGCAACAACACTTTGGATTTTTGAAACCCAACTGACAGTTGTTCCACCTACAGTAAATACATATGCTATAGTGCTCCTCCTGTTATCTTCTTCACCTGCCATATCTGCATCATCATATCCTTGTAGAGAAATGTTTGAACCACCAAAGCATAATGATTGATTTGTGGTACCTTTCAAATATCTGAGAATCCATTTCACTGCCATCCAATGTTCCTTTTCTAGATTGTTCATGTACCTGCTTACAACTCCCACTGCATGTGCAATATCAGGCCTTGTGCAGACCATTGCATACATTAAGCTTCTAACTGCTGATGCATATGGAACTTTAGACATATAATCCATATCTTCTTGAGTCCTTGGGCACATTTCCTTACTAAGTTTGAAATGGATAGCAAAAGGTGTACTAACTGGTTTTTCATTGTGCATATTAAATATTTTCAACGCCCTTTGTATGTACTCATTCTGAGACAATCTTAATTTGCGATTTTTCCTATCTCTAGTTATTCTCATACCAAGGATTTGTTTTGCAGCTCCCAAATCCTTCATTGCAAATGAGTTATGCCAATTTTCTTTTGAGCACATTTATTTCCTACATGTTAGACCCTGCAACAAGCATGTCATCTACATACAATAACAATATAATATCGTTGCCATAATTTTTCTCTTTTAGATAAACACAATGATCAGAGTGACATCTAGTATAACCTTGTTCAGACATAAACTTGTCAAATTTTATATACCATTTCCTTGGAGCCTGTTAAGCCATACAAGCTCTTCTTCAACCTGCACACTAGTTTCTCCTTCCCTTTTTCCTCATATCCTTGTGGATGTTGCATATATATCTCTTCCTCCAAATCCCCATGGAGAAAGGTTGTCTTTACATCTAACTGCTCAACATGCAAATCTTCAACTACTACTAGACTTAAAACAGTTTTGATTGAAGTCATTTAAACAACAGGAGAAAATATTTCATCAAAATCAATACCTTTCTTCTGTGCAAACCCCTTCACCACAAGTCTAGCTTTGTACCTTTGTTTTTCTCCATCTTCTTCCTTCAACCTATAAACCCATTTATTCTTCAATGTAGTTTTTCCTGCAGGCAACCTGATGTTGGCATTATGATGCATGTGTTGTACTTGATGGAAACCCACTCGTAAAAGAACATCTCACTTATTTATAACTAGATGAATCTACAGAAGAGATATCAGATATGACTAAATACATGGGATGCTGGACAACTCAAAGGAATCAGATGACAGTTCTCAGTATGACAAGTTAGGTTTGCCATCAAGTCCAAAGGGGGAGATTGTTGGCATTATGATACATACGTTGTACTTGATGGCAACCCACTCATCTCAGATGATAAATTATAGTGTAGAGAAAAGTTCACGCACTTTCATGCAGAGAAAAGTTCACGCACTTTCATGTAGAGGAAAGTGCATGCACATGTGAAATCTTATGGTTGGTTCATGGTATTAGTCTGGCAGTTTTTGATCCTATGGTTTTGGTCCGTGGTATTGCATCCAAAAGAGTTGAACCCAAGTATTGGGTCTGTGGTATTATTTCTCAATGGTTTTGGTCCATGGTATTGAGTAAGGCCTAAGACTACAAAAGGAGAAGAAGATCATTAGGCAAGGGCATGGAAGAAGACTTGAATATCTGATGTAGTATGAGATCCAGTATGCAGGATATGGGTTATGATGCATTGCTTGATCTGAGCTAAGGAGGGATCTCACCGGTTGATGGAGAACAAGATCTAAGGATAGATTGGGATCAAATGGTTT